>JAZKJV010006779.1:0-50758 GCA_037367405.1 Ottelia alismoides | reverse complement strand
TCGAATAGATTCATTTTTCAACGTGCAAGGCTGTTTGCCTGCAACATCCCAACCGGTTTCGTTGCAAGTTGAAGCAGGCACAATCAAATCAATAAAACCTAGCGAACGAACCACGACCGATGCCGCTGAATGGCTTGCGCCCGGATTCATTGATTTGCAGGTGAACGGTTATGGCGGCATAGATTTCAACGATTCCGCGACGAGCACTGAGCAAATTGCGCAAGCCGTGCGCAAGCTTTGGGCGACGGGCGTGACACATCTTTTACCGACGGTGATCACCGGTTCGCACGAACACCTTGCCGCGTGCTTTGCCAAACTCGTGCAAGCCGCCAACGAATTTCCCGAAGTCGCATACGCTACGCTCGGCTTTCATCTTGAGGGTCCGTTTATCTCGACCGAAGACGGCCCGCGCGGTGCTCATCCGCGAGCGCATGCGCGAAGGCCAGATTGGGCAGAGTTCGAGCGCTTGCAGGAAGCGGCGAATGGACGCATTCGTTTGATTACGCTTGCGCCCGAATGGGAAGGCGCTTTGCCATTTATCGAAAAAGCCGTTAGCGCGGGCGTTGTCGTGGCGTTGGGCCATACCGCCGCAACACCAGAACAGATTCGCGATGCGGTGAGCGCCGGAGCCAAGCTCTCGACGCATTTGGGCAACGGTTCGCACGCGCAACTGGCGCGGCATCCCAATTACATTTGGGAACAACTTGCTGCGGACGGCTTAAACGCGAGCTTTATCGTGGACGGTCATCACTTGCCGCCCGCTGTCGTGAAATGTTTTTTGCGCGCAAAAGGCGTAGCGCGTTCGATTCTTGTGACTGATGCGATTGCGGCGGCGGGTTGCGGGCCCGGTCGTTATCAACTCGGCAATGTCGAAGTGGAAGTCACGCCGCAAGGCCGCGTGTGCTTGCCCGGTACGCCGTATCTGGCGGGTTCGGCGGTGCAAATGCACGAAGCGATTGCCAATACGGTGCGCTTTTCTGACGCGACATTGGGCGAAGCTATTCAAATGGCAACGGTGAATCCCGCCGCGTTGCTGGGCGTGAGCGATACGCACGGAGAACTCATCGCCGGACGTACCGCTGACGTGGTGATTTTGAATGAGGCTTTGCAAGTGGTTGCCACGATTTGCGGCGGCACATTAGTTTTCAAGCGCATGGAATACACGCTTTAGCGTGAAGTCTTATTTCTGAAAGGGAACATTTAAAGACATGAACAAGCAAGCAATGAACGGGCGCGTAGCCTTGATTACAGGAGCCAGCACTGGCATCGGACGTTGGGCGGCCATCGCGATGGCGGAATGCGGCGCGACGATTGGCATTAACTATTGCAAGAATCAGGCGGGCGCAGAAGAAACGCTGCGTCTCGTCGAAGCCGCAGGCGGGCGCGGCGCGTTGATTCACGCTGATGTATCCAACAAAGCGGGCGCGCAAGCCGTTGTCACCGAAGCGCGTGAGAAACTTGGCCCGATAGATATTCTGGTCAACAACGCGGGCGATTTGATCGAACGCCGCAGCCTGCGCGAGTTTGACGAAGAGCTTTGGGATCGCGTGGTCAATCTTAATCTCAAGAGCGTTTGGCTCGTCTCGCAAGCCGCGATGGATGAAATGATCGAACGCAAAAGCGGCACGATCATCAACGTAGGCTCCATTGCCGGACATCACGGCGGCGGACCAGGCGCGGCGGTTTATGCGATGACCAAAGCGGCGGTGCATTGCCTGACCAAAGGCATGGCCAAAGAACTCGCGCCGCATGGCATTCGCGTCAATGCGGTTGCGCCGGGCGTGATTGAAACGCCCTTTCACGAACGAATGTCTACGCCGGCAATGATGCAACAATTCGCCGCGAGCATTCCGCTTGGACGCACCGGCACGCCTGAAGAGTGCGGACGTGTCATCGCTTTTCTCGCGTCAGACGCAGCGGCCTATATTCACGGTGAGTTGATTGAAATTAACGGCGGGCAGTTAATGGTCTGAGGTTGCGGTCTGGTTAGCTGTTGTGTCTTTGGAATGCTTTGCGAGTTGGGCGAACTCAGACAACATCAGGCTTGGTAACAGAATCGTGATGGCCGAACTTGGCTTAACGCCAAGCCAGTAAACGCAAGCGCACCCTACTATCCAACAAAATGCAGCATGTGGGAGATAGGATTTTAGCAACGTTGAGGCTGGCTTGCCGCTCGCAAACCAGAAGAGAAAGACCACGGTACAAAAAATCAATGCTGAAGTTGCGGGCCAGCCGATGCGTTGTATAAGTGATTGGGTGGTGAAGGCGCAGAATACTGTGAAAATAACCGCTAGAAAGCTGTCTAATACGTCAGGCCGATTATGCGGTTTTGGCTGTAGCATCTTTCAATCCCAATTGCGGCGGCGGATAGATTGCCAGCGCGTGTCGCGAAACCATTCAGTGGCGACCAGAAAAATAATGCGCAAGAGGCTTGCCCCACGGCGATGATGAGCCAAACCAGCACTTGCCAGTAAGGCGCGTATTGGCTGTACCACTGCAAAACGACGCCAAGCGCAAGGAGGCCGATCACCAAGTGCTGTAAGGTAGAAAGAATTTCGCGAGTGGTATGGTTCATAACTTCGAGTGGCGTGCGATGCGTTCAATGTGACACGTTCATGAAGCGCCGCAACGTCGCCAAGCATAGGCGGAAGCGTTCACGCGGGCAAGCCCTGCGGATTTGTTGCCGGAATGGTTTTTCCAAAAGGGCGTTTGGCTTGTTGGACTGGCAGTATGTCAGTAAGCTGCGCGTCACACGTTGAAAATATCTGCTCTAATTTTCCTTTCACCGATCCATCCATTTTGAGGGAGGCTTTATGCTACGTCGTATCCTGCCTGTTTTGTCGTTGGTTGTGTTTGTTGGCTTCGTTGCCTGCACGACGCAATCAAATAATCCTGCGAATGCTCCTGCCGCTTCGTCTGCCAATGTGACGTTGACCAGCGAAGGCGCTGACAAGTTTCTGGCCGACGCCGAAAAACGCTATTCAGCTTTGGCGATCAAGCTGAGCCGCGCCAGTTGGGTCAAAAGCAATTTTATCACCGACGACACCGAAGCCATCGAAGCTGCGCACAACGAAGAATTCATCAAGCTCGGCACCGAACTCGCTGAAACGGCGCGCAAGTTCGACGGCGTACAGGTTTCGCCCGATGCTGCCCGCAAGTTGAAGCTGTTGAAGCTTTCGTTGACCTTGCCCGCGCCCAACGATGACAAAGAGCGCAAAGAACTCACCGAAGTAGCGGCTTCGATGGAAGGCGATTATGGCAAAGGCAAATATTGCCCGGATGGTCTAGATAAAAAGTGCCTGAGCCTCGGCGATCTCGAAAAGATTCTGGCCGAAAGTCGCAACCCCGAAGAACTCAAAAAGGCTTGGCTTGGATGGCACAGCATTTCGCCAAAATATCGCCAACGTTATTCACGCTTTGTTGAGTTGGGGAACAAGGGCGCCAAGGAGATGGGATTCAAAGATGTAGGTTCGATGTGGCGTACCAATTACGACATGGAACCGGACGCCTTTGCACCGAGATGGAGCGTCTGTGGAATCAGGTCAAGCCGCTCTATGACTCATTGCACACTTACACGCGCGCCAAGCTGCGGCAGAAATACGGTGAAGCGGTTCCGACGACCGGGCCGATTCCGGCGCATCTGTTGGGCAATATGTGGGCGCAACAGTGGGGCAACATCTATGACGTAGTGAAGCCCGCCACGTCCGCTCAAACTTATGACCTGACCAAGATTTTGCAGTCGCGCAAGACTGACGCGATTCAAATGGTGAAATACGGCGAAGGCTTTTTCACTTCGCTAGGGATGGACACGTTGCCCAAAACATTTTGGGAACGTTCGCTCTTTACCAAGCCGCAAGACCGTGACGTCGTGTGTCACGCCAGTGCTTGGGACATAGACAACGATCACGACGTGCGCATCAAAATGTGCATCAACGTCAACGAAGAAGACTTCACCACCATTCACCACGAACTCGGCCATAACTACTACCAAATGGCGTATGCGCCGCAGCCGCCGCTTTATCAGAACAGCGCGAATGACGGCTTTCACGAAGCCATCGGCGACACGATTGCGCTTTCGGTGACGCCCGAATATCTCAAGCAGCTTGGATTCATCAGCAAGGTTCCCGACGCCAGCGCAGACATCCCATTGTTGCTGCGTTTGGCGATGGACAAAGTCGCGTTCCTGCCGTTTGGCTATCTCGTAGACCAATGGCGCTGGAAAGTCTTTTCCGGCGAAACCAGCGCGGCTGATTACAACAAGCTTTGGTGGGAGTTGCGCGAAAAATATCAAGGCGTTTCGGCTCCTGCGGCACGCAGCGAGCAGGATTTCGACGCCGGAGCCAAATATCACGTGGCGAGCAATACACCTTATGCGCGTTATTTCCTCGCGCACATTTTGCAGTTCCAGTTCCATCGTGCGCTTTGCAAAGAGGCGGGTTACACCGGGCCGCTCAATCGTTGCTCGATTTATGGCAACAAGGCTGCGGGCGCGAAGCTCAAAGCCATGCTGGCGATGGGGCAAAGCAAGCCGTGGCCTGAAGCGCTCAAAGCTTTGACTGGCGAAGACAAGATGGATGCGACCGCGATTCTTGATTATTTCGCGCCGCTGAAAACCTGGCTCGACGAACAAAACAAGCAGCTCGCTGGAAAATAGTTTTTGCCCGCGAGGTCACGCGCAGCATCACCAAGCAAATCGCTTCGTGTTTGTTGCGCTGGTTTCGCGAGTAACTCTTATCTCTTATGAATTCTGAAACCCTTGCCGTTCACGCGGGCGACGCGCACAGCAACACTGGCGCTGTTGCGCCGCCGATTGTTCTTTCCACCACTTACGAACGCGATGCCGCGAACAACTTAGTTAGCGAATATTTTTATTCGCGGCTGGGTCATCCCAACCGCCAGGCGTTCGAGCAGATTTGTGTAGCGCTGGAAGGCGGCGCGGCGGCAGCGGCGTTTGCTTCGGGCAATGCCGCGACACAGGCGGTGATTCACGCGTTGTCCCCGGGCGATCACGTGATTGCTCCGATTGATATTTATTTCGGCACGCGTGCCGTGATTGAATCGCTTTACACGCGTTGGGGCTTGCAGTTTTCTTTCGTTGACACGACCGACCTCGCCCAAATCGAAGCCGCGTGGCAACCGACCACGAAACTGGTTTGGCTTGAGACGCCATCGAATCCGCGTTTGCGCATCACTGACATTGCCGCTACGTCCGCGTTCGCGCACAAGCGCGGCGCGCTTGTGGCCGTAGACAACACGTGGGCTACGCCGATTTGCACGAAGCCCTTTGAGTACGGCGCAGACATCGTGATGCACTCGACGACGAAATATTTTGGCGGACACAGCGACGCGCTCAGCGGTGTGATTGTGCTGCGCGAACAAAACGAATTCGCCGAACGCGTGCGCACGATGCAAACGATTGGCGGCACGGGGGCTGCGCCGTTTGATTGCTGGTTGTTGCAACGTAGCGCCGCCACGATGCACGTGCGTGTCGAACGCCAAGCGCAATCCGCCGCCCACTTGGCTGAGGCACTCAGTCGTGATTCGCGCATTGCCACCGTGCATTATCCCGGCTTGCCCTCGCATCCCGGACACGAAATTGCCAAACGCCAGATGCGCTTATTTGGCGGCATGCTTTCAATTGAAGTCGCGGGCGGTGCCGAAGCCGCGCTGCGCATGATCAGCAAAGTGCAACTGTTCAAGCGCGCCACCAGTCTCGGCGGCGTCGAAAGCCTGATCGAACATCGCGCTTCGGTCGAGGGGCCAAATTCGCCCACCCCGCCCAGCTTGTTGCGCGTTTCTATCGGGCTGGAACACGCAGACGATTTGCAGGCAGACTTGCTGCAAGCGCTGGACTAAAGATTCGTTAAACGGACTAACAGTGATCGGAGTCAATGAGATGAAACGAACAACACGACTTGCCTGGCTGTTGTTGGCGTTGGCTTGTGCAACGACGTTCGCGCAAAAGAAATCACCCGTGACAGACACGACCTTGCGCAACGTCGAAACGCGCGCGGGCGAGTGGCTGACGCACGGACGCGATTATGCCGAGACGCGTTACAGTCCTTTGAAACAGCTCAACGCCGAATCGGTTAAACAGCTCGGTCTGGCTTGGTCTTATGATTTGCAAACGACGCGCGGACTTGAGGCTACGCCGTTGGTGGTCAACGGCGTGATGTATGCGACGGGTTCGTGGAGCATCGTTTATGCGCTCGAAGCCAAAACGGGCAAATTGCTTTGGCAACACGATCCGCAAGTGCCGCAACATTTCGGGACGCGGGCTTGCTGTGACGTAGTCAATCGCGGCGTCGCGTTTTATCAAAACAAAGTTTATGTCGCGACGATTGACGGCAGGCTGATCGCGCTTGATGCAGCCACGGGCAAAGTCGTTTGGTCGGTCGTGACCGTTGATCATTCGCAGGCTTACACGATCACGGGCGCTCCGCGGGTGGTGAAAGGCAAAGTCATCATCGGCAATGGCGGCGGAGAATACGGTGTGCGCGGTTATGTCACGGCTTATGACGCGCTGACCGGTAAACAGGCGTGGCGGTTTTATACGGTGCCGGGCGATCCGTCGAAGCCATTTGAAAACGAAGCCATGAAAAAAGCTGCGGCCACCTGGAAAGGTGAATGGTGGAAGCTGGGCGGCGGCGGTACGGCGTGGGATTCATTTGCTTACGACGCGCAACTCGATTTGCTTTATGTGGGCACGGGCAACGGTTCGCCGTGGAATCAAGCCGTGCGCAGCCCCGGCGGCGGCGACAATCTTTATCTTTCTTCGATCGTGGCGTTGCGTCCGAGCACGGGGCAATACGTTTGGCATTATCAGGTTACGCCGGGCGATTGCTGGGATTACACCGCGACTCAGCACATGATTCTGGCCGATCTTAAAATTGACGGACGACTGCGCAAGGTGCTGATGCAAGCGCCCAAAAACGGATTCTTTTACGTGCTTGACCGTGCCACAGGCGAACTGATTTCGGCGGAAAAGTTTGTCACGGTTACTTGGGCCAAAGAGATTGATAAAAAGACAGGACGACCGGTTGAAGTTGCTTCGGCGCGTTACCCCGTGACCGGGCAGCCGAGCTTGCAACAACCCGGCCCGTTGGGCGGCCACAACTGGATGCCGATGTCTTTCAATCCAAACACCGGTCTCGTTTACATTCCCGCGCAGGAAAACAACTTTCTCTATTTGCAAGACAGCCAATTCAAGCCGCGCAAAAACGGCTGGAACTTGGGTTTGGATTTTTCTTTGTTCACCGAAATCCCTCCGCAAATTCCGACCGGGCATTTGCTGGCTTGGGACCCCGTAGCCCAAAAAGAGCGTTGGCGCACGCAATATCCGATTATGTGGAATGGCGGCACGCTCACAACGGCAGGGAACTTGGTTTTTCAAGGCACGGCCGATGGGCGCTTTTTAGCTTATTCCGCCGACAAGGGGGAAAAGCTTTGGGAAGTCGTGGTAGGAGCAGGCATCATCGCTACGCCGATGACGTATGAATTGAACGGGACGCAATACGTTACGGTCTTGGCTGGTTGGGGCGGCTCATTTGCTTTGACGGGCGGCAACGCAACAGGTACGACGATGACCGGACGTGTGTTGACGTTTGCACTGCAAGGCAAGGCTGCGCTGCCTTCGCCTGATGTCATGAAACCCGCGCCGCTTGAACCCATCGCCTTTGAGGCTGCACCTGACGCGATTGCCAAAGGCGCCGGACTTTACGCCCAAAACTGCGCGGTCTGCCACGGAATGGCGGCGACAGGCGGCGGAGGCCTGTTGCCTGATCTGCGGCGTTCAACGCCTGCCGTCTTTGCCAAGTATCAGGCAATTGTCCATGACGGAGCCTTGCTGAACTCGGGCATGCCTGCGTTTAAGGAATGGCTAAAGCCCGCAGAAATTGAGCAAATACGGTTATATCTTTTGCAGAAACGAAAGTCATTGGTTGCCGGAAATTGACCACTTGTTAGTACGAAAGTGTATGCGCGGCTTTTTGTCGTGACAATATTGTTGGATTGCCTGCTGCGGTCGTGCAAGGTGAGTGGTTGTTGCAACTAGCTTTCTTTAATGACTTTTGGCAATACGGCCAAGATATTTTGCCTCGTTTAATAGCTAAACGGGCGGCGAAGATATCTTGGCCGTTTATTTTTGCTACGATTGCTAAAGAGAAACAAACGGGAATGCGGTCGCAGAAGTGTTTTAATTGCCAAAAATGTCGTAATTAGTCTAAGGCGTACATCTTTGTTGGTTTAGAGGCATTCTAAGACAAGCTTGTGAGAGCGCAAATTTCACCACAAGCGCATAGCTAACAATAGTTTGCTTGTTCGTCAGGACGTGTGGCACGCCAGATGCCAATAAAGTAGCGACGCACTGTATTTGCTTCTCTCCATCACATGAAAAAACAAACAATGTGACAGCAAGCGCCTGAATATTTGAGGCACATTACGCGTTGAGGCGCACTGCAAGGAATGGAAGCGATTTTTTTAACTGAGTAAAAAGAAAACCCCGCTTGAGCTTGGCGGCCTGTGGCGGGGTCTTCCGAACTCCCTACACTTCAAAAAAGGAAGGAGCGGCGCGAATGCTAGCAGAAAAGCTCCAAGCGGGCAAAAATTGCGAGACTTTTAATCACCCTCACTCAAAAAACACCTTTTTTTCCAAATCCAAGTTCCAAATGTTCGTGAGCTGTTTGTTCACAATGTTGTTCTTGGTTTCAGCCATTCAGGCGCAATCGTTTCAAGGCACTTTGCGCGGAGCCGTGCGAGATAACGCAGGGGCAGCGCTTTCTGGCGTGACTTTAACGCTGCTAAACGAAGCGACGCAGCTTTCGCGCACCACCGTTACCAACGAAGCAGGCGAGTATTTCTTTGAGCGTGTAGACCCCGGCAAATACAAAGTTACGGCATCTATGTCCGGGTTCAAAAAGACTGATCGCACCGATGTGCTGATCGAAACGCAACAGCAAGTCACACTTGATCTGGCCATGGCAATCGGCGAAGTCTCTGAAACAGTTTTGATCACAGGCGATGTGCCGTTGATGGAAACAGCTTCGGCCTCGACAGGTGTGGTGTTGAGCAAGCAGATTTTGGCTGACCTTCCCAACTCGGGGCGCAATCCATTCGCGATTTCTGCAATTACGCCGACCGTCATTCCTGTGGGTAATCCGACTTTCAACCGCCAGCAAGATCAAACCGGTTCATCGGCGATTTCATTGGGCGGCGGGCCGGTGCGCGGCAACAACTACATCATTGACGGCGTGCCCATCACCGACTTGCGCAACCGCGCAGTGGTGATCCCTTCGCTTGAAGCTGTGCAGGAAGTCAAAGTTCAGGTGAACACTTACGACGCGGAAGCCGGTCGCACGGGCGGAGGCTTTTTCAATACTTCGGCCAAATCGGGTAGCAACGACTGGCATGGCTCGGCCTTTGGTTTCATCCGCCCTTCAGCTTTGCAGGCCAATAATTTCTTCAATAATCGTCGCGGCATTCCGAAACCGAGCGCGCCTTACAAGCTGTATGGCGGTTCGTTTGGCGGCCCGGTGAAATTGCCTTGGGTTTATGACGGCAAGAACAAAACGTTTTTCTGGGCGACGTTCGAAGGCTATCGGATGTCAACGTTCCTGAGCGAAACCTTTACGTTGCCGACAGAACGCGAGCGCGTGGGCGACTTTTCGCAAACGCCGAACTTGCGCGTGATTGATCCGGTCACTGGGCAACAATTTGCCAACAACATCATTCCGACCAATCGTATTGATCCTGTCGGGCTGAAACTGGCTTCGTTTTTCCCCAAGCCGAACGGCACGGGCTTTTTGAATAATCACTCGGTGACTTCAACGCTGAACGACCGCGCCGATCAGCAAACCTTCAAACTTGATCACGCGATCAGCGACAAGTGGAAAGTCAGCGGATTCTATGCTCATTACGGCAGCCGCGAACCCGAAGCCGACTATTACAGCAACATCGCCAACCCGAACGGATATCTGTTGTTCCGCAATGTGCATGCGCTGGCGGCCAACAGCATTCAGACGCTCAACGCCACGACAGTGCTGAGCTTGCGTTATGGTTACAACACGTTTGGCGATAACACGACGACCATCAGCGCAGGCTTTGATCCCGCGCAACTCGGATTCAATCAAGCTTTCCTGAAAGACATCAATTTCAAAAAATTCCCGCGCGTGAACATTGTCGGCAACGCTTACGGCGCTTCCAATGCGGCGTTTGGTTCGGCAGCTCCGTCCGATCAGGTTTACTGGTCGCACAATTTGTCGGGCAGCATTTCGAAATTGGTAGGCAAGCACAGTTTCAAATTCGGCGCAGACTATCGCCGCTTGGCGACAGATTTCACCGAGTACGGACAAGCAAGCGGAGCATTTTTCTTTGACAGCAGTGTGACGGGGAATGCGATTGCCAATATGTTGTTGGGTCGTCTCGACACGACGCGCGCCAACACTGCGCAAATTGCGAACCCGCTTTCGACCTACATTGATTACGCTGGGCTTTATGTGCAGGACGATTTTCGCGTGAATTCCAAGTTCACCCTGAATCTCGGTTTGCGCTACGAAGTCGAAACCGGCCTGAAAGAACGCGAGAATCGTTTGACCGTGGGCTTTGACCGCACGGCGGCGAGTCCGTTGAAAGTCGCTGGACTCGATCTTAAAGGCGGATTGATTTATGCCGGCGTGAACGGCGCGGCAACCGCGCAAACGGCAACGTTCAGCAAATACGCTCCACGCGTGGGCTTTGCTTATATGCTGAACGACAAGACGACGGTGCGCGGCGGTTACGGCATCTTTTGGGCACCGCCGATTCTGAGTTTCTCGATTTCAGGACTCGGCGCATTGGGTTTCTCGGCAATCACGACGGCCCAAACTGGCGCGACACTTTCCAATCCTTTCCCCAACGGACTCAATCAACCTATCGGCAGCAAGCTTGGCTTGTTAACCAACGTGGGGGATGCGATTTCTTTCGTAGACCAAACGCGTGAGCCTGCTTACACGCAACAATTCTCAGTGGACGTGCAGCGCGAACTGCCGGGCGGCATTACCGCGACGGTCACTTACGCGGGCAGCAAAGGTTCACGCCTGCAAATCGGCGGCATCAACGATTCCTCGATCAATATCAACCAGCTCACGCCTGACACGTTGGGCAAATACACGGTGGCGCAACTGACTGAACGCGTGACCAATCCGTTTTTTGGCAATGCTGATGCGGGGGCATTTGGTCGCACGGCAACGATTGAACGGCGGCAGTTGCTGCGCCCGTTCCCGCAATTCGGAGACATCCTGATGCGCGGCGCAAGCGCGGGCAAATCTATTTATCACTCGTTCACGGTGAAAGGGCAGAAACGCTTGACGCGCGGTTTGAGCTTCCTGACTTCGTATACCTACGGCCAAATGAAAGACAACATCTTTGGACAAGGGAACTTCTATGCAGGCACGTCAGGCTTTGCGCCGAATATTTACAACCTTGCGACGGAATACGGCTTGGCCTCGATTGACATCACGCATCGTTACCTGGTGAGCGGCAGCTATGAATTGCCCTTCGGCAAAGGCAAAGCGTTGCTTAACAAGGGCGGCGTGGTTGATCGCATCGTCGGCGGCTGGCAGTTCAATGTCATCGGTACGGTGCAAAGCGGATATCCGCTTTCCTTCACGCAATCAAGCAACAACAGCAATGCCTATTCGACCGGACAGCGCCCCACGCTCGTGGCAGGACAAGCGCTGTTGGCCGAAAACGCCTTGCAACGCGCGCTTTCACCGAATGCGGCGGATGGCGGTTATTTCAACGCGGCTGCGTTTAGCACGACGCCGGCGGGCACGTTTAGCACGATGACGCGTGCCTTGGATGTGCGCGGCCCCGGCCAAGGCAATTGGGACATCGGCATGTTGAAAAACACGACGATTCTCGAAAGTTTCAAAGCGCAATTCCGTGTCGAAGCGATCAATGCTTTCAACACGCCAGTGTTCCGCGCGCCCAACACGACGTTCGGCAGCTCGGCTTTCGGCAAGATTACGTCGCAAGCCAACTTTGCCCGCGTGATTCAGTTGAGCGTGCGTTTGATGTGGTAATTCGCCGGCGGCGATTCGCATAAAAGCGAGTCGCCGCTGTTTTCACAAGTTACTTCGTTAGCCCACAAACTTGCGTAGTAACGGTTCATTCAACAGGCACGAAGTTTCGGGTGCCTCCTTAAATTTCGTGCCGAACCGTTACTACTTTTTTTGTTTGGGCGGAAAGCATTTCTTCATCACCGTAAGCAAGAGACATGGGAAAGCAAGCTGTAGACTGTAACGGGCGCACGTTGACCGATTTGACTGACAGCTCAGTCAAGCAACGTGCGCCAAAATTGCCCAAACTATTAGGTCGCGCCACAGGCTTTCTGCACGAAAACCTCGCGGCTCTTACGACAAATTGGAGAGGAGATTTTTTTGGCGGCACGATTGCCGCGTTAATCGCTGTGCCTTACGGCATGGCGCTTTCGATTGCGATTGGATTGCCGCCTGTTGCGGGACTTTATACTTCGATCATCGGCGGATTTATTTCGGGCATGTTGTCGGATGCGCCCGTGGTCGTCAGCGGTTTGTCAGCCACCGTGGTTCCCGTGTTGGCGATGCTCGTCAAAGAACATGGCATTGGCGCGGCGTTGGCTGCCGGGGTGTTGAGCGGTTTGCTGATGATGCTGATTGGTGTGCTGCGATTGGGCCGCTTCTTTCGTTATTTGCCACAATCGGTCATTGCCGGATTCACCAGCGGACTCGGCCTCATTATTGCTACGTCACAACTCAAAATTATTTTCGGTGTTTCGCCTGGTCCTGCGGGTTTTGAGTTAGGCATCGTGGACGACGCTTGGTCAGTTTTGCGAATGGTGAAACTGACCAACGGTTACGCGCTAAGCTTGGCGCTGTTTGTAATGGGGCTCATCTTTGTTTTATCGGCGCGCAAGTTTACGTTGCCTGCCTCATTGGTTGCGGTGGTGGTCGGTTCGCTGGCCGCTTATTGGTTGGGATGGCCGTTAGCCCTGGTTGGCACGCTGCCTGATACGTTTCCTACACCAAGCTGGTCGGCGCTTAATTTTTCAGATTTTTCCGCTCTCATTCATCCGGCTTGCACATTGGCCGGACTCATCACGATCAATCAATTGCTCACCGTCGTTGTGACCGACCGCTTTCAAGAAATCAAAGGCGAAGTGCGTTTTAACCGCGAACTCGTGGCGCAAGGCTTGGCCAATATGGCTTGTCCGTTCTTTGGCGCTCCGCCGGGCGTTGCGATGTTAGCGCGCACGATTGCGAGCGCGCGCGCCGGAGCCGTGACGCGTTGGTCGGTCATCGCGCACAGCGCTGTGCTGCTGTTGTTCCTGTTGCCGTTGCGCAATCTCATTAGTCAGATTCCGGTGGTTGTACTGGCAGCAGTGACGGTGGCGGTTGGCTTGCAGTTGGTCGAATGGAAGCGCTTCCGCATGTTGCGACAAATGGATCGCTTTGATGTCATACTTTTCCTGCTGACATTCGGACTGGTAATTTTGAGCGATCTCATCGTTGGCGTTAGCGTAGGCGCGGTCTTGGCGATGCTCTTTTTTGTCGAACACGCGGCGCAAACAACCAGTTTGCACGAAGTCGAAACCACGGCTTTAGAAGCAGTGTCATCCAGACCGCACGAGCAAACCTATCGCCTGACCGGCCCGTTGTTTTTCGCTTCGAGTGAGAAAATATTGCGGCGGCTTTCATCGGAAGTGACCGCGCACAAGCTCATTCTAGATTTGTCTGAAGCGCGTCCGATTGATTCTGAGGCGGCTGATTGCCTCACCTTGCTGGCGCAACGCCAGCATCGGCGCGGCGGCGAGTTGCATTTGATCGGACTTGATCAATCAACTTTTAACATGCTTACCAATCACAAGTTATTTGCTGAAGTAGACGTGATTCTCTGCCAAGAGAACGCTTTGCCCGCAGCTTATAGCCAATCTATCGCATTACAACCAACGCAAACTCTTTCGAGCGCCGCGTCAACGGCGCCCATTTCTGCAACGACTGCATAGAGAATTCAGGAGGCTTATTTCATGGCTACGACAGATCATGCCGCACCCAATCCACTAACGAGCGCATCGCGCACGCTGGTTTCGCGTCGTACTTTCGGACGCGCCGCTGCACTGCTTACCGCCGGAGCAGCTTTCCCGTTTTACAACGAATCCACCATTGCTTACGCGCAACTTTCCAAGTCCGGGCCGATTCCGGCTGACGCGGTCAAAATCAACGCCAACGAAAACCCGCTCGGCCCTTCACCCGAAGCAATGGAAGCGATGATGAAAGTCATCAAAGATGGCGGGCGTTATTCGTATGAAAAGACCGATGAATTCGCCAAGACGTTGGCCGAATTGGAAGAGTTAGACGAAGAGTATGTGTTGCCCTTTGCCGGTTCGAGCGATCCGTTGCACCGCGCGATGATTGCTTATACGTCGAAAGAAAAAGCGTTGATCACGGCTGATCCCGGTTATGAAGCCGCCGCGCGCGGCGCGCAAGTCGTGGGTGCCAAAGTGGTCAAAGTTCCGGTGCTTGAAAAGACCGCTTACCACGATGTCAAAACCATGGTGAAAGCCGCGCACGACAACAAAGCGGGCGTGATTTATATCTGCAACCCGAACAATCCGACGGGCACGATTACGCCGCGCGCCGATATCGCTTGGGCGATTGCCAACAAGCCGGAAGGTTGCGTCATTCTGCTCGACGAAGCTTACATTCACCTCACCGATGAAGCGTTCGGCTCAGATTTTGTCGCGATGGACAAAGACGTGATCATCTTGCGAACGTTCTCGAAAATTTATGGCATGGCCGGCTTGCGTGCAGGCGCTGCGATTGCGCGTCCAGACTTGCTGGCGAAACTGAAAACCTGGGGCGCAGGCGCGTTGCCCGTCACCGGCATGGTCGCCGCAACAGCGAGTTTGAAATCCAAAACGCTGGTGCCCGAACGCCGCAAAATTATCAAAGATGTGCGCGAAGACGTCTTCAGCTTTTGACGAAAAACAACATCGGCTTCCTGCCTTCGGTCAGTAACTGTTCATGCTCGACGTCAAGATGCCTGCCAAGCGTTTTATGAAGCGATGCAGAAAGAGAAAGTCTATGTCGGTCGCGCATGGCCGGTGTGGCCCACGATGTCGCGCATCAGCATCGGCACGAAAGAAGAAATGGCGAAATTCAAAACAGCAGTGCTTAAAGTCATGAGCACTGGCGGTACGACTGCCAGCACTGGCGGCGACGAATAAGTTTTCACGACAAGGCAGCGCAACGGCTCACGGCGTTGATCGCTGACACGCGCTGCCGCGATTGATTTAACCAACACCAGATCACGGAAGACAGAACGATTGCATCGGGCTGAGTTTGGCCCTGCGCGAGCGTCTGTCTGCCGTGATCTTTTTTTATGAGCCAAATTCCATTCAGAAGGACATTTATGAACCGACAAACACAACCGAATGATCATCAGGGCAATTATCAGGCAGGGCTAATGACGAGGTTTTTCAGCCTCTTACTTTGACCGTTTATTGGGCAGCCTGACAGCGTTTGCGCAAACGTTTCGCGGCGGTCTCACCGGCACAGTCACCGATGACCAAGGGGCAGCGTTGCCCGGCGCGTCAGTGAAATTGATCAGCAAGGCGACCGCCGCTGTGCGCACGATTGAGACGGGCAAAGAAGGCGAATTCCAGATACCGGAACTCGCGTTGGGAATGTATACCGTCGAAGTAAGCAAGAACGGCTTTCAAACGACGCGCGTCAATGACGTGGAAGTGGTTGTTTCAACCAACACCAATCTCAATTTGAGTTTGCGCATCGCCAGCGTAACCGAAACGATTGAGGTGACGGCGGGCAGCGTCGTTACGCTTGAAACGGCAACGTCATCGTTAGCGGGCATCATCGGGCGCAAGCAAGTGTCAGACTTGCCGCTCAACGGACGCGACTTTCGCCAGATGATTCAGTTAACGGCGGGCGTGGCTGGCACGAGCACTTCGATCAACGGATCGCGCACGCGCGGGAACAATTACCAAATTGACGGCGCAGACAACAACGACGCGTTTCAGAATACTTCGGCGGTGAATCAGGGCGGCGTTTCAGGCATTGCGGGTACGCTGTTGCCGATTGAGGCGATTGACCAGTTCTCGTGCTCAACAGCGGCAGCTCTGAAGTCGGACGCAACGGCGGCGGTGCGATCAATTCGTTATCAAATCTGGCACGAACGACGTGCACGGCAGTTTGTTTTATTTCAATCGCAACGAAGCGCTCTCGGCCAATTCGCCAGTGCGCACTGGCTTGCCCGTACGCAAAGTGCGCAACAATCAATATGGCGGATCATTGGGCGGCCCCATCGTCAAAAACCGTTTGTTTTACTTCCTGACATTTGAAGGCCAACGCGCCAAAGCTGCGAACTCTGAATTGGGAACGTTGCCTTCGACTGCGTGGCTCGATTTGGCGCGGGCTGTGGTGGCGCGCAACAACCTGACGATCAATCCGGTTTCGCAAAACCTGTTGAAGCTTTTCCCGACAAGCAGCGCCACCGCCACTGCCAATAACTTTTTAGGTTCGGATGAGAGCCTTTATGACAGCGATAACGGCATCATCAAACTTGATTACAAATTCAACGACAACCACAACATCAGCGCGCGTTACTTCGGCGGTACCGGAGCGCAAACCGCTTATGACGGCTCGCCGATTTTGGATTACTTCCAAACGGCGCCCAGCCGCATGCACAATTATTCGGTGATTCAAAACAGCGTGTGGACACCGAAGCTCGTCAGTCAGTTGGTGGTCGGTGTGAACTATTTCAAGCAAACGTTTGACGTAGCCAATGTCTCGCAAGATTCCGCCGCGCTCGGTTTGTTGACGAACTCGTCGCGCACCGGCCCGCCAGCGATTTCGATCAGCGGATTTTCGCGCGTAGGCGGTTCGGGCTTGTTGCCTGCCGGGCGCATTGACACGACATGGCACATCACCGACACGTTCACGTGGACGCTGGGCAATCACCAAGTGAAATTTGGCGGCGAAGTGCGCAAAGCTTATCTCGATATTTTTTATGATAGCTTCACGCGCGGACAGTTTTTCTTTGACGGCACGCGCGGCCCTTGGCGCACCGATACGACGGTAGCCACGCCCGTGCGCGCATTGGCGGATTTTCTCGTCGGTCTCGTGCGCCCCAACAACGGAGCCACGATTTTGCGCGGTTCGCCGCGTCGCGATTTCAGGCAAAATTCCATCGAAGGCTTTGGCCACGACACTTGGAAGCTGAATTCAAAACTCACGTTGAATGCCGGTGTGCGTTACAGTTACAACGGCCCGCTGTATGACACTGCCAACTCGCTTACCAACTTTGACCCGGCTCGTGGTTTCGTCACGGTGGGGCGTCAAATTGATTCGCTTTATCCGCGTGACTTGAACAATTTTGGCCCGCGTGCGGGATTCGCTTACGCGTTCGGCAAAGAAGGGAAGACTGTTGTGCGCGGCGGTTACGGCTTGTTTTACGACATTATGGCCGTGAGCTTTTACACGTCGAACACGCCGGGCAATCAGGCGGCGACGGGTATCAGTAATAATCCGGTTGGCCCCAGCCCGGTTTTTACCGTGAGCAAAGGCGGAGCCGCTGGCAACGTTACGCCCGACTTCATCTTGAACACGCCAGTGTTTGGCAGCACGCCCGCGCCGCCTTATGGCGCATTCGGCATCAGTCAGGATATGGCTACGCCGTATGTGCAGAATTTCAACTTGAACGTGCAGCATCAAGTGGCGCGCTCTTCGGTTTTGCAAGTCGCCTATGTCGGTTCGCTCGGTCGCAAGCTGGCGCTCACGCGCAGCATCAACGCGGCACGTCCCGGCACGGGAACGTTACAATCGCGACGTCCTTACAACACGCTCTATCCTGAAATCGCCGCGATCAGCATGCTCGAAAGCGCGTCCAATTCTCATTACCATTCATTGCAGACTACGTTTAATCAAGGCCTGTGGCACGGCGTGACGACGCAGCTCGTTTATACGTGGAGTCACGCGATTGATAACGCGTCAGAAGCTCGCAGCACGATCGCGGCGAATGCTTACGACATCGGCAATGATTGGGGCAGTTCAGCATTTGACGTGCGCCATAACTTCCGCGGTAATTTGACGTGGGATGTTCCGCAATTGTTTGGCGCTGTGCCGCGCCTGACCAAAGGCTGGCAAGTGAATGCGTTGCTGGCTTTCAACAGCGGTTCGCCCATCAACATCGTGGCAGGACGGGACATCAGTGGCAGCGGCGATAACGGAGACCGCGTCAATTTGGTTGGCGACCCTTACGCCAACGTCGTGCAGGAAGCCGGTTTACGGGGCAAACGCTTTTTCTCTGCCGCCGCCTTTGCTTTCCCGACCGCTGGCACTTACGGCACGTTGGGGCGCAATGTTTTCACCGGGCCGGGTTTCCGTTCAGTAGACTTTTCGTTGTTTAAAACAACGCAACTGACCGAAACGATCAAGCTGCAATTTCGCGCCGAAATGTTCAACGCGTTTAATTTCGTCAACTGGGGAAATCCCGGAACGAGCTTGAACGCCGCGACTTCGTTTGGCGTGGCGAGCAATACGCGTAACGGTTCGAACGCGCCCGGCATCGGGCAAGGCGAACCGCGCAATATGCAATTGGCCTTGAAACTGATTTTTTAGCTCTTTGGTTTCAGACCAAAACGTCATCTGCCAAAAGAGAAGGCGGCGACCAAAGTTGGTGCGCCGCCTTTTTCACTCTTCACTTTTCGCAGTTCGCTTTATTGCGCCGTCCAGCCGCCATCCACAAACAGCGAACTGCCGGTGACGAAACCAGCCGCATCCGAAGCCAGAAAGACCAGCGCGCCAACGATCTCGTGCAGATCGCCCCAGCGTCCCATCGGAATGCGCGCTACGAAGTCTTTGTATTTTTCAGGATCATTCAACAATTGCTTGTTCATTTCAGTGGCGAAAGGCCCCGGGCAAATCGCGTTGACCGTCACGCCTTTTGCAGCCCATTCAAGCGCGAGCGTTTTCGTCATCCCGATCACCGCCGCCTTTGACGTAGCGTAAGGCGTGCGTTGCGGCAACGAAATCACCGACATAATCGAACCGAGATTGATGATGCGTCCCCAGCCGCGCTCAGCCATCGGCACACCAAACGTCTTTGACGTATGAAACAGCGCTGTCACGTTGGTAGTCATCACCGCATTGAAATCGTCAGCGGTTAAATCTTCCATTGCGCCGCGCCGGTTGATGCCTGCGTTGTTGACGAGAATGTCAATCGGGCCAAGCTGGCTTTCGGCTTCAGCACGAACGCGCTCGACTTCGGCGGCCTCGGCTACATCACCAGCCACGGCGATGACGCGCCGCCCAGTGGCTTTCGCGATTTCATCCGCCGCCTGTTGGCATTCCGCCAAGTTGCGGCTGTTGATGACGACGTCAGCGCCCGCTTCGGCCAGCGCCTGTGCGAACACAAAGCCCAAACCTTTTGAACCGCCCGTGACGAGCGCACGGCGTCCGTCGAGGCGAAACAAATCGAAAACCGTTTTGTTACTGCCGTCTGGCATTTGCATGAAAAGTGTTGCTCCTTTGGGTTTCTATTCCTGATTGGATAGCGGTAAAGGCAGAGAAGATGAGCCACGAATTAACACGAATTTCCACGAAGGGGAAACAATTAAACGGTAAGCCAGTGTATTACCGCCTTAGTGTAAATTCGAGTTAATCCGTGGCTAAAACTCTCCCTAAAAAACGCTACTCCTGATCGTAATACTTGCTTGGATCTGTCGTTCTGCCGTCAGCCAAATCGCACAAACGGCGAAAGCCCGACATCATCACGAGCCAGCCATTTTCGCCTGCGATTTCGACGACATGCTCTTTGACGATGGGGCGTTGTACCAATTCTTTTTGTCGTAACAGATAAACAATATCGTCGAGGTCTTTTTGGCGACCGGCGTTGTATTTTAGTACGACCAACCATTCAGGCGTCACAATGCGCAAGCCGTTTGGCATCGTCACCGCGTCGCGCAACGCCGCACGATAGAACTTTTCATAGCCATCATTCCTGACGATCCAATCAATCGGCACTGCGTATTTGCCAACCTGCAAAGTGTAACGGCTGCCGCCAAAGGTCAGCGGATGTTCTTGGCGCGAGCGACAAGTGCTTTGAGGCGATGAAGTCTACGTCTTTGGTCAAACGCTCGCTGCCGTAAAGGTGCATTGCCAAGCCGCCCGCAATTGCCCATTCGACTTCTTCTTGAGCCGCCAGTGCGCCGAGTTGTTGTGCCGTCTCAATGCCCGTATCGCTCAATAGCGTAGGCGTGGCGATGCTTTGCGTGACACGTTGGACGATACGTTGGTAGTCAGCTTCGCTCATAGTTGATGATTGGGTGTTGAAAAAGCGTGGCGATTCTAAAACGAAGAGGCAGGAATGGCTATGAGAATGAATTGAAAGTGTGGTGCGGACTGGCAGTCCACACCACATCGTCTTTAGAACTGTAAGCCGCGTAATTCGACTTGCAAGTCTTTGATTTGGTCTTCGGTGATTTTGGAAGGCGCGTCAATTTTGACGCTGGCAAGGAATGATTCGCCGGGTTGCAACGGCGCAGTACGCGCGCGCGGAATTGGTACGCTGACGCTTTCTTTGAGCAACTGGTCGTTCATGTCAATCATGCGCCCGGCGATTTCGATGCCGGTTAAGGCGCGGTCTCCGCGATTGGTGACGCGCGTTTGCACTTCGTATTGCGCCATGCCGAGCATATTGGGATGAACGATGCGGTCTACGATATCGAGCGTGACTTTGCCTTTGTAATTGTCGAACTCGGCGTTGCCTGCGTGCACTGCGTTGGGCAACGCCGGTTTGATTTCAGGCTTGGAACTGGCAATCAAGATGACGACGGCGATTAACGCGACGACGACTAAGGCCAGCCCGCCGATGATGAGATTTTTGCGTTTGGTTTCTTCCGGTTTCGGAGCTTCTGGTTCAAACATATCGGTTTCTTGTCTGCGATTGTGAATTCACTGTCTCAAAACGAAAGGCTTCACTCGCCACTCACGACCATCTTGTTCACCTTCAACGTAGGCGCAGCGATCTTCCCCCTGAATCTCAAATCATTGCCGATCATTTCGATGCCCTTGAGCATGTCGCGGAAGTTGCCAGCGATGGTGACTTCTTCGACGGCGTGGGTAAGTTTGCCGTTTTCGATCCAAAGACCTGCCGCGCCGCGTGAGTAATCGCCGTTCACCGGGTTAAAGCCAAAGCCGATCAGTTCGGTGACGAAAAAGCCGTTCGGTACGGTGGCGATGATTTCTGCGGGTGTATGGACACCGGGCTGAATAAAGAAGTTCCCGGTGCCGACACTTGGCGCGCCTGAGAGTCCGCGCGAAGCGTTGGCGGTGGATTTGAGATTCAGCTTGCGCGCGGTGTAGCCGTTGAGCAAATAGCTTTTGAGCACGCCGTTTTCGACCACCACGGTACGCCGTGTGCCAAACCTTCGCCATCGAAAGGCCGTGAGCCTAGCGCGCCCGGAATCGTTCCGTCATCAATGATTGTGAGGTTTTGAGGCGGCGATTTCTTCGCCCAGCTTGCCGACAACAGCGAAGCGCGGCGAATCAGCGAATCGCCCGAAACGGTCGAGAAAAATTCACGCAACAGGGAATCGGCGACTTCGGCGTCAAAGACAATTGGCACTTCTTGGGGTAGCGACTTTGCGTCCGCCCAACTTGCGCAACGCGCGGTCGGCTGCGACATGGCCGATCTCGTCGGGATGATCGATGCTTGCTGAATACGCGCGCGTAATCGCCCCAATATCCAACCTGCATGACTTCGCCTTCTTTGGCGATAGGTTGCACCGTGATGCCGCACATCGTGTTTTGATAAGAGCCGACGAAGCCATTGCTGGCGGCCATCGTGACGCGTCCAATTGTGGTGCCACAGCTTGCGCCTTCTGAATTCACAATGCGCGGATCACGCGCCCGCGCCGCTGCTTCGGCGGCTTTCGCCATTTCGATTTTGCGTTCGGTTGGCAGGTTGACGATCTCTTCGTCATACAAACCGAGGTCAGGCAATGTGCCTTGCGCGAGTTCGTCTTTGCCGATGAGGACGGCGGCTTCGTCAACCGAAGTCAGCCGCGCCATTTCTACGGCATCGTTGACCAGCGCTTCGACCGCTTGCGGACTGATGTCCGAAGTCGAGCACGAAGCCTGACGGCCTTCGAATAACACGCGCAAACCCAACCCGCGCGAAGCCGCTTCTTGCAATTTCTCGACTTGGCCGAGGCGCACTTCGACTGAGAAATCAGTGGTTTCAACGGCGATGGCTTCGGCATCGGTCGCGCCGCGTTTGATCGCTTGCGCGACGATGTCGGCTAAAAATTGTTCTGTGATTGCTTGTGCCATAACTAAACGATCTCGACGCGGTAATCTTCAATCACCGGATTCGACAATACATCGTGCGCGAACTTTTCAATTTCGGCTTTGGCTTTGGTGGCGTCAATGCCGTCGTCGAGCGTGACTTCAAAGTATTTGCCTTGGCGCACGTCGGTGACATCGCTATATCCGATGCTGCCAGCCGCGTGTTGAATGGCTTTGCCTTGCGGGTCGAGGACTCCGTTTTTCAATGTGACGTAAACTTTTGCGAGCATGAATTTTTCCTGAATTTGAATTTGTAGGATGTCACGAAAGAGAGCTAATTCGTTCTTTGCCCCAAAGGGCTAGAGAAAATGGCCAGGGGTGAAGGCGAAGCCGTAGCCCCTGGATGAGTAGCGAAGTAGATACAAGCCCTGAAAGGGCGAAAGCCTTGATGTTATCTTGCGCCCTTTCAGGGCTTGCATGGTTTTCGCGTTATTTCCAAGGGCTACGCTTCGCTTCACCCCTGGCTATTTTCTGCTGCCCTTTCAGGGCAAAGCGTTATCGAATAAAAGCCTCGTTCAACTGCCACCTTGAATTTTTACTGTTCAAGCGGCAGCGCGCCGCTGTATTTGTGAATGCCTTTGCCGAAGACGCGCTCAAAGACGCGGTCTACGTTTTTGAGTTGCGTGCGTACGTCAAAGGCGTGTTCGATTTGTGCGGGCGTCAGGCGTGCGCTGATGTCGGGGTCTTGTTCGACCAGCGTGCGGAAGTTTAAGCCTTCGTCCCACGATTTGTGCGCGTTGCGTTGCACCCAGTAATAAGCCTCTTCGCGCGGCACTCCGGCGGCGGCGAGTTCGAGCAGCACTTGCCCTGAGAAAACGATGCCACGCGTGAGGTTGAGATTTTTGAGCAAGTTGTCAGGGTGTACGACCAGCTTTTCGATCAGCGAAGTCGCCTTCGCCAGCATGTAATCAACCGCGATGCAGGCATCGGGCAGAATGACGCGTTCGGCGGAAGAGTGCGAGATGTCGCGTTCGTGCCAAAGCGCGTTGTTTTCCATCGCCGTCAGCGCATATCCGCGCACGATGCGCGCCATGCCGCAAAGCCGTTCAGACAAAATCGGATTGCGTTTGTGCGGCATCGCCGAAGAACCTTTTTGGCCGGGGCGAAAGTATTCCTGCGCTTCGCCGACTTCGGTGCGTTGCCAGTGCCGTACTTGCAATGCCATTTTCTCAATCGTCGAAGCGATGATCGCCAACGTGCAAACAAACTCAGCGTAACGGTCGCGCTGGATCACCTGCGTCGAAACGCTCGCCGGACGCAAGCCCAGCAGGAAGCAGACGCGTTCTTCGATTTCGGGTTCGAGATGGGCAAAGGTGCCGACCGCGCCTGACAACTTGCCGTAAGACACGCCCGTCGTTGCCCGTTGCATCCGGTCAAGGTTGCGGCGGTTTTCTTCGTACCACAACGCGAAATTCATCCCAAACGTAGTCGGTTCGGCATGCACGCCGTGCGTGCGCCCAATCATCGGCGTGTCTTTGTGTTCGAGCGCACGTTCTTTCAATACGTCGCTCAAACGTTGCAGCTTGTCGAGAATCATGCCGCCCGCTTCGCGCAACAAAAGCGCGTTGGCGGTGTCCACCACGTCAGATGAAGTCAGGCCGTAATGCACCCAGCGCGCCTGTTCGCCGATGTGTTCGGCGAGGTTGGTCGTGAAAGCGATGACATCGTGATCAAGCGTCTTTTCGAGTTCACGGATGCGTTCGACTTCAAACTTGGCTTTTTCTTTGATGACAGGGACGGCGTCAGCGGGAATGTTGCCAGCTTCGGCGTTGGCTTCGCAGGCGGCGATTTCGACTTCGAGCCATTTTTGAAAGCGGTTTTGTTCAGTCCAGATAGCGCCCATTTCGGGCAAGGTATAGCGAGAAATCATGGTTTAGTTAATTAAAAATTGCGGCAGGATATTGCTGTAAAACAGGATCAATTGTTGCCAATGTCATGCCATATTCCAAAGCTTGGCAAACCAGCATTCGATCAAACGGATCACGATGAGCTGCCGGTAAATTGACCAATTGTCGAATGCTGTCTTCGTGCAGTGGTAATTCGATAATGCTGTGATGTTGGCGTTGCAAGGGAATATAAATTTCAGGACTTTGGGGTAAAGGCAATTTGCCAAGTTGATATTTGATGATGGTTTCCCAGAAAGAAACGACACTCAGATAAACTTGATTGTTTGTGTCGCGAATTGCGTCACGCATTTTTTCGGGTAAACGCGAGTCGCGATTGATATACCAAAGGAAAACGTGCGTATCCAGTAACAGCTTCATTTCCCCTCAAAAGCATCCAGCAACCAATCAGGCAATGGTTCGTCAAAGTCGTCAGGTACTGCAAATTCTCCGGCGCATAATCCGTAAGGACGCAACTGCCCCGGTTGTGAACCAACAGTCGTCATCGGTTTGATCTCTGCCACAGGAGCACCGGCTTGCGTGACGAGCAATGTTTCGCCAGCCGCAACACGCTGTAACCAATTCGCTCCGGCGCGTTCTAGTTCATCCACAGTGATCGTACTCATAACGCTATTATTCAGGCTGCCTATAACGAAATCAATCTTTGCTTTTGAAGTATAATGTGAAGAACCAAGCGCTGAGCGCGATTGCGCCAACCGGTATGAGCCAGTTTTGCAAACTGCCTTGGTCGCCTTCTTTGCGTTCAACGAGCCAGTAAGACGCAGTCCAAAAAATAGCAGCTACGCCCAAGCCAAAGGCTGCACGTTTGTAGGCTTTGCTCATTTGTTCGCGGTTTTCGCTCATTGTGTTGCTTTGAGCATGCTCCAGCGCGGATCGTCGTTCACCCAATAACTGCGGCGTGAGCGGACGGTTAAGCCTTTGCGAGCGGGCAATACTTCGATGTTGCGCGTGTTTTCCAAGCTCGGTTTCGATTCGGTGACGAAGGCCAAACTGTACTGCGCGCCGATCTCTTCTGCCAACCGTTTGGGCGAAATCACCAAGTCGCCATAAGTTGGCGGCAAAAGGAATTCGCCACCGCTGCTTTCAGCCAAATCGCGCAAGAAAAGAGACGCGCCTTCGATGGTGCGGGCATAACGCTGCAATTCTTCGAGCCGCTTGCGGGCATTGCCGAGCAAGTCAATGCCGGCGGGCATGCCAGCTTTGGTGCGTTGCATGGCGGCGGTGATTTCGTCTTTTAGAACTTCAGACCAGCCTACGATAAACATGGTCGCTTGCGCTCGTTGCAAGGCAGACATTGCCTGTTGGCGATTGAGTTTGCTGGCCGAATCCAGGCCGTCGCTAATCAACACGATAATGCGGCGTCCAGTTTTGCGTTCTTCGAGTTTGTCAGCCGCAAGCTTGAGCGCGTCGTGAAAGCGGCCCTTCAAGCCGATGCGATATTTGGCGTTGAGCGCTTGCGTAGCCTCGCGGCGATCATTCGTCCAGTTCTGAATTAACTGGGCCTTTTCAGCGTATTGAATGATTGCCAAGCTGTCCGAGGGCGAAAGCCGTGCCACCAGGTTATCGGCAAATTCGCGGGTCGCCGGACGCGCAATGACTTGATAATTTTCCTGCTTCTCCCACATCGGCTTTTGGCCGTCGCGAGGTTTGCGCTCTTCTTCTGAGGTCATCCAACTCAGGTGCGAACCATTTTTGAATGTGCCGAGTTCGTTATTGAGATCGAGAATCAGCACGATGTTGGCGGGTTCGTGACGAATGAAACTTACCGGACGCGGCTCGCCATCTTCGAGCACGACTATGTCTTTGGTGGTTAGGTTGTTGACGAGATTGCCTTCGGCATCATAGGCCGAAAGCGGTACGACGACTTCTTTGGTTTCCAGCCGGAAGACAGGCTTTTCGCCAGGACGTTGCGTGCCCGGATTTTTAGGATCGGCGGGCGGGCGGCGGCCTGATTGCGCATGAGTCGCGAGACAGAGAGACAGAGAGACAGAGAGAAGGAGAGACAGAGAAACAAAGAGACATCGCGCGCTATGAAGGCGTGTTCTCTCCGTCTCTCTTTCTCTCTGTCTCTCTGTCTTTCTTTTCATAGGTTGATCCACTCACTCGTTGCGTTGTGTCGCGCAATCTTGACGCGGCTTTCGGCGTTGGCGCTGAACAGCGGCGCGTTTGCTTGGAGCGCCTGAATTGCCGCAAGGCGGGCAATTTCAGGATGATTCGTATTCTGTGACAAATGGGCTAGCACGATGTGTTCAGCTTTGCCGTCGAAATCTTCGCGCAAGAAACGCGCCATTTCATCATTCGACGAATGCCCCATCCGGCTCATAATGCGTTGCTTCAACGCCCACGGATAATAAGTGCAAGCTCGCAACATTTCAGTTTCGTAATTCGCTTCGATGATCAGCGCGTCGGCTCCGCGAAAGCGTTCAGCCGCGAGCTGATTGATGTAACCAAGGTCTACGGCAATGCCCAATTTGCAACCGTTGGCGGTAACCGCAAACGCCATCGGATCAGCCGCATCGTGCGGAATGGCAAACGGACTGAAGCGGAACGCACCGATTTCAAAATCTTGCGTAGCGGTGATGCTCGCGCCGCGCGTGACGAATTGGGCTTTGTCGCCCAGTTTGCAAGCGTCAAGCGTTGCGTCGGAAATGTAAACGGGAATGTTCAGCGTTTTGGCGAGAATGGCGAGTCCGCGCGCGTGGTCGCCGTGTTCGTGCGAAATCACGATGCCGTCGAGTTTGGCTGGGTCTTCGCCGACGGCTTGCAAGCGGCGGATCGTTTCGCGCGCGCTCAATCCGCAATCCACCAGCACACGCGTCTCACCCGCGACCAAAAGAGTCACGTTGCCTGAACTGCCGCTGCTAAGTATGCAAATACGCATTAGGAAATCGAAGATGTTTGGATTGGCTCAAACAGGCAGGCATCCTAGCACGCGGGTTTCATCGCCACAAAAAGTCGAAGCCGATTTATTGTCTTTCAGGTGTTTTTTGCCGCGCGGGATCAAGCAACGCGGTGGTGTGTTCGACAATGCTGGCAGGTTGTTCGACCGGCTGGGCCGCCGCCGGAAGCTTTAACTCGGATGTCGTGGGAACAGGTTGCGACGCATACGTTGCAACTGGCGGTGTCGCCGCTTGGGGTTGCATCGGAGCAGGAGGTAAAGCTTGTTGCTGAGCGACGCGCAATTGGACGTATTCGCTGATGCCGCTCCAGATCGAGAAGACGGCCGGGAACAGCATCCAAAACCACCATCCTTTACCGCCGGGCATAAAGCTACGAACGGCGAAAGCTCCTACGAGAAAACCCATACCGCTAAGCAACTCATTCATAACGCCATCAAGGCTCGGTGGCTTGGGTTGTTTGCGCAGCTTTCCTTTACGCCCGTAATGCATGCCGACGGTTGGCGGCACAGGCAGTACCGGCACGGTTGATTCCGGCGTAGGCAATTGACCCGTCAACGCTTGCGGAATCAGGCTGACATTGGTTCCGCACTGGCGGCAAAATTTGTCGCCATCAATTTGCGCAGCGCATTTTGGGCAATACATCTCAGCTTCCTTTCTGGATTGGGTTCGGTGCGTTGTGCCATACGATGGCTATCAGCTACAGGTTCGTCAACATTCCAATTGTGCGCGCTTGAGTTGAAAGCCTTTGAGGTTGCCAATGACCGTTGCGGCGAAAGCTTCTGGTTCGAAAATTTCGTTGGCCAGTTGTTGCAAGTCTTCGGCGGTGACAGCGTTTACCTTTTCGATGACTTCGGCCATTGGGATGAAACGGCGTTCAGTGAGCTCGCCGCCGACCATCGCGCTTAAGCGAGAGCCTGCGGTTTCGAGTCCGAGAATCAAGCCTGTGCGCATCTTGCCGCGCGTGCGTTCGAGCTCTTCGGCGCTGACTGGTTCGTTTTTGATGCGCCTTACTTCTTCCATAATCGCGGCGACGGTTTCGGTGACTTTGTCGGGCGAAGTTCCCGCGTAAAGCTGAAAGAATCCGGCGTCTTGAAACTGATTGGCAGCGGCTGACACGTCATAAGCCAAGCCGCGGTCTTCGCGCACAGATTGAAACAGCCGCGAACTGTATCCGTTGCCCAAGATGCTCGCCAAAATTCCGGTCGCATAGAACTTGTCGCTCACCAGCGAAGGGCAAGGCACGCCCAGAACGAAATGAGCCTGTTCAAGTTCGGCTTTGTGGCGAATGGAAATGTGATTCGAGGGCGGCGGCGCAGGCACAGGGCTGGCAGATTCTGTGGCGCTGAGTTGGCCAAAGGTTTGCTCGGCCAGTTCCAGCACAGCATCGTGCGAAAGGTTTCCGGCGGCACCGATGACCAAATTGGCCGGAGTGAAAAGCGCTTGATAATAATCAGCCAGCCGTGCGCCTTTGAATGTTGCCAGCGTGTCTTCGGTACCCAAGATGCGGCGTCCGAGCGGATGATTGGCGTAAAAGTTTTCGGTGAAAATATCGAAGAGCACGTCGTCGGGCGTGTCTTCAGTCATCTTGATTTCTTCGAGAATAACGTTGCGCTCTTTGTCGAGTTCCGCCGGATCAAACGCCGGTTGCAGCACTAAATCGGCCAGCAGCTCAAAGCCTTTGGCGAGATCGTTGTCTACGACTTCGTTGTGAAAGCCAACGCTTTCGCGTCCGGTATAGGCATTGAGATTGCCGCCCAAAGCGTCAGCTTCTTTGGCGATTTGCAGCGCAGAGCGACGGCGCGTGCCTTTGAAAACGGCGTGCTCAATGAAATGGGTCAGTCCGTTTTGTTCGGCACGTTCAAAACGCGAACCGGTACGCAAAAATACGCCGAGGCTCAGCGAGCGCGTATGCGGCATCGCCTCTGATACAACGACAACGCCGTTTGATAAAGTAGTTTTGCGTTGATCGAATTGTTGCTGAAATGTCATACAAACAACTTTACTCATTTAGGAGTTTTCAGTATCTTAACTTTGGGGGACAAAATTCGGCTCCATGCCGTGTGAGAATCTGATTTAGATGATCCTATATCCCCTCAAGTTTTTCTAAAGCCGCTAAACTTAGCGGCTTTCGTTTTGTGTAATACGTGCCATATGGCGCTTTCTGTGTGTCATCTACGTCAATCACCAAACTAGCTTTTTCGCAGACAAAATTCCAATACCGTTCTTCCCTTTTTTCATACAGCCTTTGCAGTGCCCAAAGAAAATAATCTGCAGCTTGTAAGCATGCGAGTTCTGACGCGTTGGCCGCCAAAATTTTGAATGCCGGCAATGTCGTTATCGGTTCAGCCGTTTTGGAGCGTTCTTGCGCCGTTTGTAGAGAAGATTGCAGCGCGGCTGTGCGATCAGAATTCCCGCGTTTGGCGAAGTGAATGACGTAAGCGGGATGTTTGTGGAGCAAATTTTTGAATAGCCTGCGAACTAGAAAATCGTAAAGCTCGTTGGGATGGTAACGATAAGGCTCAGGAGAATCATCCTCTGGTTGTTGAGTCGCCCCCACTTGATTGCGTTGGCGTACGTATTCAGCCACTTTGAGTTTGTTTTTAATTGCCGCTGAAAACGAAAGATCGTGTCGCAGTAAGACTTTGAAGACTTCCCGGCGCACTTCAGGGACATCATCTTTTGCGTGAAAAAAGAGGGAGGTTTTTTGCTGCCCAAGCTGCATTGACGGAATATCTTTCAAGTACGGGTCAGCCAACAATTCACGTCGCAAATCTTCTAGTTCTTGCGTCAGCAAGTCGGGATTAGCCACACGCAAAAGCCCCAGCATAAAAAAGTGCGAACACCCTTCCTGTCCAACAAGCAGCCTACCTTTTCGGTTAAAAAGGGTGCCATCGCCAGCTTCGTCAACAAAGTAATGGCAAGTCGTTTCAAGCTGATTGGCATCAGGTTGACTCATCAATGCAAGTTATTACAAACGCGGCGTAGTCAGTCCGCTTTGATTTTGATATTTGCCTGAGCGGTCGGCGTAAGTGGTCGCGCAATCTTCGTCCGACTCGAAGAACGTCACTTGCGCGATGCCTTCGTTGGCGTAAATGCGCACAGGCAAATCGGCGGAGTTTGAAAATTCGAGCACAAGGCGTCCACGCCAGCCGGGTTCAAGCGGCGTAGTGTTCACAATCACGCCTGAGCGCGCATAAGTTGATTTGCCCACGCAAATGGCCAGCACGTTGCGTGGAATGTTGAACGTTTCGACTGTTACCCCCAGCGCGTAAGTGTGCGGCGGCATCAGCCAATAACGCGAACCGTCAGGTGCTGTGCGCAAGGGCGAAGAAATCAGCGTGTCTTCGTCGAAGTTTTTTGGGTCAATTTCTGCACCGACGATGGGTGAGAACACGCGGAAGCCGTCTTCGGATAATCTCAAGTCGTAACCATAGCTCGACACGCCCGCTGAAATGATGCGGCGGCCATCAACTTCGCGCACAAGGCGCTCTTCATAAGGCGCGATCATTTCCTGTTCGCGGCACATGCGGATAATCCAGCGGTCTGATTTTACGCTCACGGTGGCGTGTCTCCTTCGTCAATAACAGATGGGTTGTATGGGGCGTTTGAAAGAACGCGCAGTCTAATAGATGGCTCGTCAACTTGCCAGTTTGCGCCAAATAGCCAAAGATTCGGTCATGATCAATCGCTGGGCTTATGCGGGCGTGCTGATTTTCTTGTTGCTCGCTGCGGCTTTCACGCAATATCTGACCAATGCCAGCGAACGCGAGCGCCTGCCTACGCGCGTGTCGTTAAGCGAATTGCCCGCGCAACTCGACGGTTGGCGGCAACAAGATGCCCAAACGCTCGAACCCGGCGCGTTGCGCGAACTCGGCGCCGATGATTACGTCTCGCGCACTTACGTCAACGAACGCGGCGCGGCGGCGTTTTTGTTCATGGCTTATTACGGCAGTCAACGGCAACGCAAGACTTATCATTCGCCGCAAAATTGCTTGCCTGGCGCTGGCTGGACGCTGGGTGAACATCGCTTGCAACCTTTCAACGGCGAGTCCATCAACGAATACTTGATCGAAAAAGACGGCGCGCAAATGTTGGCGCTTTATTGGTATCACGGGCGCGGACGCGTCATTGCCAGCGAGTATTGGGGACGTTGGTTCACGCTGCGCGATGCGGTCACACGCGGGCGTACGGACGGCGCGCTCGTGCGCTTGATCATGCCGCTCGGTGCCCAACTCGACGAAACGCAGGCGCGGCAGGAGGCGTTGCAATTCGCGCAAACGCTTGCGCCGTTGTTGCCGCGTTACATCCCCGATTGATCGTGTTATCTTTTTCGTTCAACGCAAATCACATCCAAAGGGAGAAAACTATATGTTACTTGCTGGCAAGACCGGCTTGATTTTAGGCGTAGCCAACAAACACAGCATCGCGTGGGCGATTGCGGAATCGGCTGCGCGCGAAGGCGCCAAGTTGTTTTTCAATTACCAAAGCGAACGGCTCAAAGACAACGTCGAAAAGCTCGCCGCCGAATTGCCCGGCGCAAAATGCTTTGTTTGTGACGTCAGCAATGACGCCGAAATTGACGCGATGACACAAAGCCTTTCGGCAGAAACTGACAAGCTCGACTTTCTGGTTCACTCGGTGGCCTATGCTCCGCGTGAAGCCCTGATCGGCTATTTTGTCAACACGACGCGGGCTGATTTTGCGACCGCTTTGGATGTGAGCGCTTATTCGTTGGTCGCCACTACTCGCGCAGTTTTGCCGCTCATGAAAGACGGCGGCTCGGTCATTACGTTATCTTACCTCGGAGCCGAACGCGTCGTGCCGCATTACAACGTGATGGGCGTCGCCAAAGCTGCGCTCGAAGCGTCAGTGCGTTATCTGGCCAACGATCTCGGCCCGCAGGGCATTCGCGTGAACGCGATTTCGGCTGGCCCGATTCGCACGCTGGCCGCACGCGGCGTGTCTGGCATTTCCAAAATGGTAGACCATCATCGCGAAATTGCTCCGTTGCGGCGCGCAACCGAACAAGCCGAAGTCGGCGATACCGGATTGTTTTTGATTAGCGATTTAGGGCGGGGAATTACCGGCGAGACAATTTATGTGGATGGCGGATACAACATCCTCGGTACGATTGCTTCAATGGGGTAGCTTAAATTTTTGTCACCAATTCAAGATACGAACGCAGGCGAGTTTCAGTCAGAAGCTCGCCTCGTTGTTTATAGGCGACCTCGTACCAAGCGACGTCTGTGCCTTCTTTGAGCAAGGCGATCTCGGCTTTGAGGATCGGATCAATTGTCACGTTCGGGCTGAAACTGATGCGTCCGCGGGCGAGTCCGCCAGCGGGAATGAAGCCGTGTTGCGGTTCGTGCGGCCAGCCGATTTCGATCAAAAGGGTTTGCCCGCGATAACGCGCGCCGAGGCGTTCGCCCACCATTGTGGCGGCTCCGGCTTCGGTCTTGATGTCGAATTGCCAAGGCTGGCGTCCCGTGCGAATCAGTTCGCCGTCGAGTTTCGCCATCTTGGTGGTGATTTCGCGGTTAAGCGCGGTGCACAGCGTTTCGACCCGTTCCCACAAAGCGTCTTTGCCGCGCATCCGAAACTGGTCATTGATTTCGCGCAGCTTGAGAAACTCGGCCAAATAATCCTGATCTTTGCGGTCTTCGATGAGCATCAGATTTCGTGACGGTTGGTAAGCGCTTTGTGCATCGTGACTTCGTCGGCGTATTCCAAATCGCTGCCGACCGGCAAGCCCATTGCGATGCGCGTGACACGAACTCCCAACGGTTTGAGCAAGCGGCCCAGATAATTTGCGGTTGCTTCGCCTTCGGTGTTCGGGTTGGTCGCGAGAATGATCTCTTGCACGTCCGCGCCGTCTTCGCGCGGACGCATTCGTTCAAGCAAGTTCTTGATTTTCAACTCTTCGGGGCCGATGCCGCGAATCGGCGAGAGCGAGCCATGCAGCACGTGATATTGCCCGTTGTATTCGCGCGTTTTTTCAATTGCGACGAGGTTGTAAGGCTCTTCGATCACGCAAATCACCGTGCGGTCACGCGTAGGGCTGGCGCAATAACGACACGGGTCAGCATCTGTGAGATTGTTGCAGGTCGAGCAAAAAACGATCTTCTCTTTCACTTCGCGAATCGCATCAATCAGCCGTGTGGCTTCTTCGGCCGGCACGCGCAACAAATGAAACGCCAGCCGCTGCGCTGACTTGTGGCCCACGCCCGGCAGGCGTTTGAACTCGTCAATGAGTCGGGTAACTGGTTCTGCGTAATCAAGCATAGATTCAAGTGCTGAGTGCTGAGTGCTGAGTGCTGAGGCACTGAACACGCTCAGCACTCAGCACTTTTTCCTCAGCACTTTTGAATTTACATTAGTCCCGGAATCTTCAAGCCACCCAGCATGCCGCCCATTTTGGATTGCATGGCTTCGTCAACTTTGCGCCCGGCTTCGTTGACGGCAGCGACGATCAGGTCTTGCAACATTTCGAGATCGTTGGCCGCTTCGGGATCAATTTTGATTGCCGTCAATTCTTTGTTGCCGGTCATTTGCACGGTGATGATGCCGCCGCCTGCACTGGCGTCAACACGCATGGCATCCATCTCTTGAGCCATTTGTTCCTGCGCTTTTTGCGCCTGTTTCATCATATGCTGAATATTCATGCCACCGGGAAATTTCATGAGTTTCTCCTTGCCAAAATAAGTTTTTAGTTTCCGTTAAAAGTGCGAATGAAACATTTTGGATCATAGCACGAAAGCCGCGCCGCGCGAGCGACTGGTTACTGTGCTTGCGAACGTACGCTGACAATCTCGCCTTTGAATTTATCGAGCACCATCTTAACCGCGGGATTTTGTTTCGCTTTTTCATGGGCGGCGGCGCGCTCTTGCGCAGCTTCGTTAATCAGTGACGCTACGTTGCTGTTGATCGAAACTTCAAGGCGCAGCGGTTGCCCGAAAAGCATCGTGCCAATGTCGCGGAACGTTGCCGTCGCCTCGCGTAAGCGTTTGGCCCACGCGTCATCGTTTGCCATCGTGACTTGCAACAGGCCAGTCTCAAAGTGAATTTGCGCGTCTTCGAGCGCTGTTACGAGCAAGTGTTGTTTGCGGTTTTCCAATTCTTTGCGAATGGCTTCGATTTCTTGACCCGCTTCGACGTAAGGCCGCGAAGATGAACCGGATGGACGCGCAGGCGATGCGCTTGGGCGCGGCGCAGGGCGTGCGTTGCCGCGCGGAGCGAAATCGGGTTCATCCCAATCGGGCACGTCAAGCGGTTCGAAATCCGGGAAATCTGGCGGTTCGCCCGCTGTTGACCAAGTGGGCGGAGCCGACAGCGCTTGAGCCGCAGGTGACGAAGGTTTGGCCGGAACAGGAATGGGGGCGGGCGTTACCGCCGCAGGTTTCGGCGGTGCGCTGATCGTCGGAACCTTTGGCACCTCAGGCGTTGACGGTAGTTTTAGCGCGGGAGGCATCGGTGGCATCGTCGGCATGTTTGGCAACGCCAAGTTGTCGAGTTCGTCCAGCGATTGGCTCAGTTTAGTGGTGGTTGAACTTGGACGATCTCCGCTAAAAGCGCGCGTACTTGTTTTATCTGTGAATGAACTTGTTGCTTTGTTGCCAAAACCCGTTGCACCACCGCCGCTAAATCCGCCGCCGTTGCTCAAGCTTGTTTCCAAAGCAGTGAGGCGTTCGATGAGTGAGGCCAGCGATTGCAAGCGCGTAGCGTGCGTGAGTTTGACCAAACCTAATTCTAAAGCGAAACGCGGTTGCGCGGCATCCTTAATTTCTTTTTCTGTATCCGCTAACAGATGAAAGCTGCGGACTAAGTCTTCTTCAGAAAAATGTTTGGCGAGTGCCTGTAATCTAGCTACTTCAACGTCGGCAACGCCGATAACTTCCGCACTTGTGATGCCTGATTTTATAACAAGCATATGCCGAAAATACGTCATCAACTCGCGGGCGAAGTTACGCAAATCATAGCCCCGCGCGCTTATTGACTCGATCAGAGTTAGAAGCTGCGATGTGTCTTGTGTGGCGATAGCTTCGGCAAAGTCGCCCAACGTTTTCGCTCCGACAAGGCCAAGGGACGCGGTGACATCCTCAGCCGTGATGGTCCCGCCAGAAAATGCAATAACTTGATCGAAAGCCGATTGCGCATCACGCAAGCTGCCTGCACCCGCGCGCGCAATTTCGCGCAACGCTTCTTCGGGGATGCTGATGTTTTCGGCGGAGGCAATTTCGTTCAGGCGCTGGAAGATTTTATCGGTGGGGATTTGGCGAAATTCGAATTGCTGGCAACGCGAAAGAATCGTGTCGGGCACTTTGTGCAACTCCGTCGTGGCCATAATGAAGACGACATGCGAAGGCGGTTCTTCCAGCGTTTTTAATAAAGCATTAAACGCGCTGTTGGATAGCATGTGAACTTCATCAATAACGAAAACTTTGTGGCGGTCGCGGGCAGGAGCAATAGCAATGTTATTGATGATGACATCGCGGACGTTGTCTACGCCAGTGTTTGAAGCGGCGTCAATTTCAAGTACGTCGAGTGAGTTACCGGCAGCGATTTCAAGACAAGACGCGCACTGCAAACAAGGTTGGCTGGTAATGCCTTTATGACAATTTAATCCCTTGGCGAGAATGCGCGCGGAAGTCGTTTTGCCCGTGCCACGCACGCCTGAGAAAAGGTAAGCATGGTGCAGTCGCTGTTGATCGAGAGCAAAGCTCAGCGTTCGCGTAATGTGTTCTTGACCGGTTAAATCGGCAAAAGTTTGCGGACGATATTTACGCGCGATAACGAGATAGCTCAACGTAAAACTCCTCAAATGGTGAACGGAAAAACATTTTGAATGATGAAAAATGATAAAGCGCTGGCAAGCATATAGAGTTCTTACTTACGGCTCAAGTTTGGATAGTTTCGAATAAGTAACAAAAATAATTTACGTTAAAATGATTATGACTTGGCATTTTGGTTAGGTTATCGCATACAATCTTTTCATCATAGTTATCTGCCCTACAAAATATGTAACGTGTTGAGATAACAAAGTAGCTTCAAACTAATAATCAAATTAAGTTTTGCTACCAACAATTCTAAATAAATCTAAAGGAGAAAAACAAAATGCCAAAGAAGGCAGCTGGTTCAAGCACTGATGTGGTTGCAGCGATTGATAGTAAAATTCAGGGAATTATCGCTGATATTGATGCGCAAATTAGTGACCTTGAGCAGAAAAAAGCTAAGTTGGTGAGCTTGTTCGGAGGCAGCGTCGTTGCTGCGCCAGGTGTTCGTCGTCGTGGTCGTCCGCCGGGGGCGTTAAACAAGAGCGCCGCAGTGGCGGCTCCCAAAGGCACCAAGAAACGCGTTTTTTCTGAAGAAACCAAGAAAAAATTAGCGGAATCGAAAAAAGCCTATTGGGCGAAAGTTCGTGCTGAGAAAGCGGCGAAAGCTTCCAAGGGTGGCAAAGAGAAAGCTGGCAAGGAAAAGGCCAGTAAAGATAAAGCGGCTTAAAATGGGACAGGCCCCGGTGACTACTGCGGCACATTCGAACTGAACTACCGTTGCTATCTTCCGATCCTGGCGGGGTTTGCTCAGCTAAAATTGCACAGAGGCCGGAGCCTGATAACTCAGTAAAAACGAAGGCGGCAGGAAAAAGGATAATGGCAAATTATCTTATTTCCTTCCGCCTTCATTCTTGCTGAAAAGTGGCGGAGAGAGAGGGACTCGAACCCTCACAGGCCTTTCGGCCCGCCGCGCTTCCAACGCGGTGCCATACCATTAGGCGACCTCTCCCTGTTGGGAACTTCAAACCTGATATTTGAAATCAAAAATTAAATGGCGGAGAGGGTGGGATTCGAACCCACGGTACCCGTGAAGGTACAACGGTTTTCGAGACCGCCACGATCGACCACTCTGTCACCTCTCCGCAAGTAAAATTTAGTTTGAAAATAGAAGCTATTTTTGACGGCGCCGCTTGAAGAAATTTTGCATCAAGGCGCGACACTCGTCGGCCATTATGCCGTGAGTAACTTCTATTTGATGATTCAAAGAACTATGTGTGCAAAGCTGAAATTGTGATGTTACTGCACCAAATCTTTCTTCAACCGTGCCATAAACCAATCGTCTTAATCGCGCATTGACTAATGCTCCGGCGCACATCACACAAGGTTCAATGGTGACATACAACGTGGCATCGGTTAGACGATAGTTGCCGATCGTTTGTGCTGCTTCACGCAGCGCATAAATTTCGGCGTGTGCGGTGGGGTCACATTTTCCGATAGGATGATTGTGACCGCGTCCGACGATTTGGTTGTCAATCACAACAACGGCTCCGATAGGAACTTCACCGAGCCGCTCTGCTTGTTCAGCTTCTGCCAACGCGCAAGCCATAAAAAAAGAATCATCAATTCCTATTTCTATGCATTCAGCAACAGTTTTTTTCTTTTGCTGACCGGCCATAATGAGCTTGCTACGCTGAAAAAACGAAGGCGGATGGTAGCCACCACTCCCCCTTGTGTCAAGCCATCATTGCGCGGTGGAAGCGCGTGTTACAATCTTGCCGTGAAGTCATATCAACATTTCTTGCAACAGATCAACGAATTATCGGCAAGGCTGCACGAGCATTACGCTGGGCACCTAGTTTGTCGTGCCGGTTGCAGCGGCTGTTGCCATCATCATTTGTCGGTTTTTCCTGTCGAAGCTGAATCCATTGCCAACGCGATTACGGCATTGCCGTTAGGTCTGCAAGTGCGTGTCGCGCAGCAGGCGCGCGAAGTCATTCAGCAAGAGTCGCAAGGTGAGCCCGTTGCCTGTCCGTTGCTGGTTGAAGATCAGTGCGCAATTTATGAAGCGCGTCCGGTCATTTGCCGCACGCAAGGCTTGCCGTTGCTTTTTGAAGCGGAAGACGGGGCGTCCGAAGTGGATTTTTGTCCGCTGAATTTCACTAAGCCAAATGCGCTGGATGATTTGTCTGAAGAACAGCTAGTGCCACTGGATGACATCAACGTTCAACTTGCGTTGTTGAATTTGCAGCATTGTCGCAGGCAAGGCCTCCCTGATGAACAAAGCGGAATTCGCCTCACGATGAGCGAAATTATTTTGCGAGCAGTCAACGAAACCTTGAGTGCAGTCGCTGCTAAAAACGCAGTGAGCGAGATTTTGGCAGCGTGGCAGCGTGGCGAAGAACCTCCGCGCGCGGCGGTGGATTTGTTGTGCGAGATGGCCATGTCGGCGGATGACGCAGTGCAAAAAACTGGAATAGCCGCGCTGTTTCCTCAGCTGATCGAAGTGCTCAATGATTCGTTTAATCCATCAGCTTGTGCTTTTTATGATCAACTGTTCGCACAAGTTATCAGCTTTTGTCGCCAGTTGCCTGCCGCCAGTGCTTTGCACGAAATGCTTAACAGATTCGGTTTGCCTGATGAAAAAGCACTGTTGGCTCGCAAAGCCAGTTTGAATGTTTTGCCAGCGATTCGTGAGCGTGATGCCGTGCGCAAAATCATTTTGCTTTCGCGCGTGACGATTGGGGCCGATGTCGCGATCAACAGTGTGTTGATTGCAGCTTTGTCTGAGAGGTTTCCTCAGGCCGAATTCGTTTTGCTTGGTTCGCCGAAGCTGATAGAGCTTTTCGGAGGCAATCAGCGTGTGCGCGTGCGTGAGTTACGTTATGAGCGCGGCGGAGGTTTACTCGCGCGGCTTGACGCATGGCGCGCGGTGGTCGAAGCCGTGGCGGCAGAAAGCGCGTCGCTGGACACACCGGATCAACTTTTGGTTGTTGATGCTGATTCGCGGTTGACGCAATTGGGGCTGCTGCCGGTTGTGGCGAAGGATCACAATTATTTTTATTTTGAGAGTCGCAGCTATCGCCCGTTAGAAGCCAAACCGCTCTCGCAGTTGATTGGGCAATGGGCTTGCGAAGTTTTTGGTATGGCTCACAGCGCCGTTCCGCAACTTGCCTTGCCTGATGTTTATATCGAATTGGGGCAGCGCATTCGGCGGCATTGGTGCGCTGATCACGATTGGTTGTTGACGGTTAGCTGGGGCGTAGGCGGCAATGCTCGCAAGCGGTTAGACGAGGCCTTTGAGGACGAGTGGATTCTGAATTTGTTGAACGGCGCTTCGCCGTTGCCCGCGTGCAAATTGGTGGTTGATAAAGGTGGCGATGCCGCTGAGCGAGCACAAATTGACCGTTTGCTTGAACGTTTGCGTACGCAGGGCAAAACAGTTTTGGAATTAAATGAACGCACCGAAGCAGAATTATCGGCGACGACAAAACTGAAGCCGATGTCGTGGCATGGGATGGCAGCATTGGCACGCTCGCCGGATTGATCGCTGCCAGCGACGCTTATATTGGTTATGATTCTGCGGCAGCATTTGGCGGCGGCGCTAGGCGTCGCGACGTTAACGCTTTTTGTGAATAGCAACGCGCAGCTATTTGCTGAACGCTGGCGACCTTTCGGGAACGGGCAGCGAGCTATAATTTATGTGAGCGCGGATGAGTGGGAGCAGGGGCAACTAGACCGTTCACTAATCCTGCAGCGGGCGATTTCGGATTTGGCTGAGTTGATTGCGCCAGCCAAAAAATAAGCGGGAGCAAAAGTCTGGCTCTTGCTCCCGCGATGTGACCTGTTAAAGGGTTGGCGAATTATTTGAATGAGACTTTAATGCCTGCTTTACTCAGCTTTTCGCCACGCTTGTCTGTTGTTCTTACGACAGCATCTTGATCGGTTTTGGCCGCGAGCGCGGCGGGAATGTCCACATCAACCTGATCAACTGCTAATGTGCTGCCGCCGGAGCCATTGGGTTGGCCACCCACATAACGCAGCGTTTCAACCGTTTGATCACCCAGCAAAACTGCCACTTTATCAGCGAACCGCCAGCCTGTTCCGGTTAAGCGAATGAATCGTTTGGTCGTGTCATCGCTCACGGCGCAAGGCAGGTCAGAAAGGGTGATGGCTCCATTGGCTGCCACTGCCCCGCACTTGGCTGTGGCAATTCCGTCGCCATTGTTGGTAGTGGTGAATAAGCCGGTGCCGAGTCGCGCACGATGGTGCGGCTGCGCAAGATGGTTCCGTTGTTATTGAGTACCACGGCTACTGAATCGGCCTCTGAAACGTTGTCGGGAACGAAATATATGACCTGTGTCGGTGACACCGAGCTAATGCGAGCTGGACGTCCTCCGATAGTGACGGTTACGCCTTTGAGCGTGAACGGGTAACCTGCGGAAGCTCCGTCTGCGGTTTCAGGCGAAAGGTTCTCGCCTTGCGCAATCGCCAGTGAGCCGCGCGCAATGACGGCGGGTTCATAACTTGCCCCGTTGAGCGTGTAAAGCCTCCGATAAACGGCGCAAAGGACGTATTCGTTTTGTTGCTTAAAACGGTGCGAAATTGACGGTAAAATCTATGTCTTTCTTATCCGCCAAGTCTTTAACCAAAGGAAGGTTGATTTGGTCTAAGCCAGGGAAGTTGGGCTGTGCGCCTGCGTAAGTTGGCGTAAGCGTTAAGTCTCCGAAAACGACAGTCAGGCCGACACCGTTGCGCCAACCAGTACCGTAAAGCGTCAAAATGTCTGGGGCTGACTTCGTTGCCGACCGAACAGGGAGGATTGGTGACTTCAAAGACGAGTCCGTCGTCTGAAACGCGTCCGCATTGGGCGGCAGCTTTTCCTGTTCCTGTGCCCGTGGCCGAAAAGACGCCGGGCGCGACATCACGATTTTGATCGTACCTGTAGCCTGCAATCCGTTGTTGTTGATTGAGTAAGGCACACTGTCGGCACTTGCGACTGAATCTGGCAACACGAAATTGATCTGACCGGGCGACACAAAAATCACTTGCGACGCAATGCCTGCAACCGTGACACGGACGCCACTCAGTTCATAAGGCAACGGCAGAGTGCTGGCCGGAGTCGTGAGGTTCGACAATTGTTTGCCAAAAACTGCAACCAGTGATCCGCGTCCGAGTTGCGTGCTGTCAAAGCTCGCGGCATTAGACGGCATTGGGGCGTCAGCGTTTTTGCCCGTGACGGGGAAGACTACAGCGCGAAACGCTTCAGGGTTAAGCGTCAAACCTGACGCGATTAAGTTCGATTGGTTGCTGAAATTGATATTGTTGCCGACGGCGTCAGCATAACTCGGCACGATGATTTCGCGTTGGTCAACGAATACCAAGTCGCTTTTATTGGTGAAGGTGATTTGTCTGAACGTGCTTTTGGCCACGTCATAGCGAAAGACTTCGCGGCTTGCATCAGCGTTGTCTGCTGTCACACTGCTGGTTGTGGCTGGCGTTAGATTCAACGTCGAGCCGAATGTGACAAAGGTGCCGTGAGTTGATGCTGGCTTGGAACTGTAATCCACTTTGACAATTCGTCGGTGGTCGGTGTCGCCGAAACCGATTGGTTCGTGATGCGCGTGAAGGAATTTGCCGTGAAATTATAGAGCCAAACTTCACGCGACTTGTCAGCATTGTTGTTGCTAAAGTTGCCTGCCGATTCAAAAACCAGCAAATTCCCATTTTGACTGAGCGGGCGTGTAAACGCAGGCAGCAAATTCACCGGCCCGTTGATCGGAATAGCCGCATTGCCGGTGGTTTCGGTCACTTGTGTGAACGTGTTGAGCGCGCCGCCAACGTTGTAGGAAAAAATTTCAGCGTTAAAGTCGCTGTTTTTGGTTCCGCCGTTGTAATTAAAGGCTGAAAGAAACGCGAGGCGTTTGCCGTCGCCGCTCAGATGCGGATTGTTGTTAAAACCGCGCACGGCAAAATTGACGATCGTTTCGTTGTCTTTTGACAGCGTCACTTGGGAGAAGCTGCGTGATGCCGTGGCGATAAAGCAGGATTTCGCCATTGTTGTCAGTGTAATCAGCATCCGTGACGGTGGATGATGCGTTGCTGCTTTCGCGCGCGACAGTGAAAGCATTGGGGCCATTGGCGATCGCCTTGAAACGCGACGCGTTGAAACAAATGAAATCACCGAACCATCGTCGTTAATTGTCGGGTTGGAGTTGCTGAAAATTTCTTTGACAACTTCGGTGTCAACGTTTTTGTCGGTGTCGGTGAGGCGTGTGAACTTGGCGTCTTCTTTTTTGGTGGCGTTACGCGGGAAGTCAATCAGGTAAACTTCCTGATTGCCGTCTTCGTTCTTTGAACCTGTAATCAACTCGGCATTAGACGTGAATACAATCTTGGTGCCGTTCCGCTGATGACGGGCGTGTTGTTGGTGACGCGCAAAAGCGTTGTTACCGTCGTATCAACCGTTTGGGTCAAGTTTATTGTATTGGTCAGATGAAAGACGCGATTAAGATCGGCGTCATACAGAAAGATTTCGCGGTTACTGTCTATGTTCGAGCCGTCATAATCATTAATCGAATCCCAGACCACGCGTCTGCCATCGTTGCTGACGCTGCGAATGGTAACGCCGACTGCATTAGTTGGGGTGGTCAGTTGGATGATGGCGACTTCGTCGGTTGCGGTTTGGGCTGTCTCAGCTTGTGAAGTGTAAAGGCGCCCTTTGACGGCGTAAGCGCACAGCAACAACAAACCTAGCGAGAAGAATACGGCTCTTTTCACGCGTAAAAACTCCTGTAAATCAAAATGGCCGATCACCTTTCTTGGATGATCAGTCTTAGGGCATTAGGGATCGAATGATAATCACACGCACACGATTTCACTGTTTACTTACGGATGAACGACTCGGGCCAATAGTCTTGCGCAAGGCCGTTCCACGTCACAGCAAATCAACGCGTTCTCAGTCAATGTACAAGTGGGAAAACAAGATCGCGGATTATAGACGAGGCGCGTCGAACTTGTCGAACATCACCAAAGGCAAAGGGCAAGTTCTTCTGAATTGAAAAACTTGCCCTTTGGATAATACGTTTCGCCAGCAAAGTGATAATTACAACCGACAGTCGGACTAACGTATTGCTCATAACGGCGATACGGTTCCCAGCCACGAGTTTCATCAGTCAATGTCCGTCTTGCGGCAGAGTGTCTTCCATTTTTACAATTTCGACCGCTTCAATGTATACGCGTTCGATGTTTTCGGGTTGAAAACCATTACGCGCACACGCTGCAACGTGCCGACGGACGACCTTCTCCACTTTTACCCGCTGTTCTTCGGGCAAGCTACTCATCAATTTAATTACATCTTTAGCAAACTTCATAGGTTTGCCTCCTTTCCTACTAGTAGTGAATGATATCGGCTGTCGCCCTTTTTGAGTCGTGTCTCTCGCCTGAACTGCCCTGAATGGCATTGTGCTAACAACTCGCAAAGGCTTTCTCCCCAATTGGGGGAGCGCACTATAGTCGAAGTTTAAAAAAAATCCACCTATTGAATTGCGCAAGACTGAATTATTTTGCTGGCTGGTTCCAGGCAGGTTGGCAAGAATGCGATAGAGGTAATCTTATCAGTCATTTGCCACTACAATTGTGTCCTTTACTTGACGTGCGAGAAAGGCGTGAGGCACACTCGGGTTTGGTTACTGATTTCCTCGACGGCTTACCAAAGCCGCATTCGTTTCCCCCGTTTTCTCCTTTAACGCCGCCCTTCTGACAGTTAACCGATTAATGCGCCCGGAAGCTGTTTAACTATAACAAACAAAAAAACATTGGTTTCACCCATGGCAAAGTTTGAGCGACACATCTTCGTTTGTACCAATCAACGTCCAGCGGGCAGTCCGCGCGGATGTTGCGATCCGCAGGGGTTAGGCGAGCTTCAATTGGCTTTCAAAAAAGAGCTTGCCGCTCGTGGTTTGAAAGCCCAAATGCGCGCCAATAAAGCCGGATGCCTTGATCAGTGCGAAGTGGGGCCAACGGTTGTGATTTACCCTGAAGGCGTTTGGTACGGCAAAGTGACGGCGGCGGATGTGGCCGAAATCGTCGAATCACATCTTGTCAACGGTCAACCCGTTGAACGCTTGCGTTTGCCAGATGAGGACGAAGCTGACGAAGCTGTGGCCTAGCGCCAGAGTTGTTCTTCACACCGAAATGATCGAATAGTTTTCCCCTCCTTTTGGCAGATGCGCGCATATTCCGCGACTGCGCGCCTGACAAAAACTGTCTCTAACCTAGCGAGAACTGTTATGCGCTTAACTCACCCTATCAAGATTGTCTCTATTGGCGGAGGCACCGGGCTCTCAACTTTGTTGACCGGCTTCAAGCCATATTTGTCTACGGCGCAAATTGATTTGACGGCACTGGTGACTGTCACCGACGACGGAAAAAGTTCAGGACGGCTTGCGCGGCGAATTCAGCACGCTTCCGCCCGGCGACATACGCAATTGCCTGGTTGCGTTGGCTGACGAAGACGACTCGATTACCAAACTCTTTCGTCATCGCTTTCCCGGTGACGGGCAAATCGGCGGACATTCGTTGGGCAATTTGATTTTGTTGGCGCTGAGCCAGCAAAGCGGAGACTTTCTGGCTGCGGTCAATCAAGCCCGTCAGTTGTTGGGCATTTCGGCTCGCGTGTTGCCCTCAACGCTTGACCGCGTAGACCTCGTCGCCTGTGTCGGCAATAAAACCTTGCGCGGACAGGTTGCGATCAAGTCACAAGGCAGAGCGATTCGCCAGCTTGCGCTTGTGCCTTCAAATGCGCACGCCTTACCCGAAGCGGTTGAGGCCATTCACGATGCCGATTTGATCACGATTGGCCCGGGGTCGCTTTTCACCAGCCTTGTCGCCAACTTGCTGGTGCCCGGCATTGTCGAAGCGCTGGTTGCTGCAAAGGCGCAAAAACTTTTTGTTTGTAACGCGATGACCGAATTTGACGAGACTGACGGATTCACTGCCGAAGACCACGTCAAACAAGTGCTCAACTATGCGCCTGGCTTACAACTTGATTATGCGCTCTTTAATTCAGCACCCATCTCACCGGAAATGCGCGAACGTTATGCCGCCGAAAGAGCCGTAGCGCTTGAACCGCCACCTGCGCGCAGCCATATGCTGCCCGGCATCGAGTTGATTGCGCGCCCGTTGGCTTCTGAAACGCGCTTTGTGCGGCATGATTCGCATCGTTTAGCGCAGGCCATTCTCGAAATCTATCGGCGCAAACAACAAATTCCTGTGGCCGCATACACTCGCACGCACACCGGCCATTGCGCACAGGCACTTACGCATCCATCAACATACATTAAGGCAATTTGCCGTAAGCAATTCGTACTGAGGTAGGAAATTTTTCTGTGGATACTCCGATTCATGTTTTGATTCTCGCCGCCGGATTGGGCACGCGCATGAAAAGCGCTTATGCCAAAGCTTTGCATAGCATTGGCGGGCGTACGCTGATTGGCCATGTCGTTAACACTGCCACTCAACTTAACGCCGAAACCATCACGCTCGTGTTGGGCTATCAGGCCGATTTGGTTGAACAGGCCGCCCGCGCAGCTTTAAGCGCCGAAGATGCCGCCAAATTGCGTGTCGCCATCCAAACCGAACAGCGCGGCACCGGCCACGCCGTGATGTCTGCTCGCGCAGCCTTCAAAGACGCGCAGGGCGTACTCGTTGTTGTGTATGTTGACGCGCCGCTCGTGCAGGCTTCGACGTTGAGCCATTGGTCGTCACGCATGTTGAACAAAAAAACGCGGCGACGTTGATCACGACCAAGATTGATCCGCCGCCCGCGTTTGGACGCATCATCCGTGACGATAAAGGCGAGTTCCTTTGCATCACCGAAGACAAAGATTGCACGCCTGCGCAACGGCGCCCTGACCGAAGTCAATCCCGGCTTTTATTGTTTCGACATTGCGGCGCTGTTGCCCGCGCTCGATCAGTTGCAGCCGAATAACGCGCAAAACGAATATTATCTAACCGACGTGCCCGAACTCATTGCGCATGGCCGGGCATCGCGTAGGAACCAGCTTCCACGCCGATTTTGAAGAACTCGCCGGCCTCAACGACCGCGTCGAACTCGCATTGCTTGGCAAGCGCTTGCGCGAACGCACGCTGCGCAAGTTGATGCTCAACGGCGTGACGATTGTTGACCCTAATTCGACTTACATTGACGACACGGTCGAAATCGGACGCGACACGACGATTCACCCGCAAGTCATTCTCGAAGGCCGCACGCGCATCGGCAGCGGATGCGAAATTCATTCATGGTCGCATCTGATCAACGCCGAACTCGGCGACGAATGCAAAATCCTCAACGGTTGCGTGATCGTTGACAGCAAACTCAACGGCAAAAATTCTGTTGGCCCTTACGCCCATTTGCGTATGCACGCCGAACTCGGCGAAGAAGCCGTCATCGGCAATTTCGTCGAAGTCAAAAATCCAAACTTGGCCGCAAGACCAAATCCATGCATTTGACCTATCTCGGCGACGCTACGCTGGGCGACCGCGTGAACATTGGCGCGGGCACGATCACTTGCAATTACGACGGCAAAAACAAGCACCAAACTCACATCGGCAACGACGTAAAAATCGGTTCGTCCACGATGTTGGTCGCTCCCGTCAAAGTCGGAGACGGCGCAATGTCAGGCGCGGGTCAGTGATTACGAAAGATGTGCCGGGAAGATAGTCTGGTAGCGGGTGTACCTGCGCAGGTGAAGAGGCAACTTAAAAAATGAGCAAGTAGTTTTAGGCGCCTGGTGAGAAAGGTGACGTGTCATGGTGATTAAATTCAGCGATCAGTATTACGACTATGTTGAGTTTGTTTGGGTTGATTCATTCGCTACGCGTTTCTGGGTTATTCTCAGTCGCGTAGTTTTCTTTTTGCCAATGTTTGCGTTGATCTTGATCAATCCACAAGGCCTTGGTGCCTTAGACTTGTATCTGAATCCTTGTATGGTTCATTGTCGGATTTGCAGCGTTTTTCGGCAGCTATTATGCGGCGTGGTTGAGATGGAAGGCGCGGATGAAAAGGGAGGATCAGACTACGTGTGAAATCAGCGAGACTGGCTTGCGCGCGACGACTCCTAACACAGATGCGTTGCTGCTTTGGGCAGATATTACGAAATACACTGAGACAAGCACATTGTTTCTACTCCGTTTGCCGAATGGTCGTTTTTACTTTATTCCCAAGCGCGCTTTTACGAGCAAGACTCAGCAGCAGATATTCCGTGATCTGTTACGCCGTAAAACCGGACACCAAAAGCCCGAAGTCTTGGAATCAAATTACCTCGCTGGAGATATAGTCAGTGCTCCGTATGACTTGAGCTTTGCCGACTACCTAGAGTCTTACAGAGCAATATCATCGCCATCGTACCGGCTATTATTGTTGATTATCAGGGGCTCGCTTATCGGGTTTATCGGCTGGCGCTTGCATGGAAATGATTCGTTTATTCCTGTCCTTTATGGTGATGTAGAGACGGGTAGTTTACTTAGAAAGTATGTTGCAACAGGCTTGTTTCTTTTCGCATGGGTGATTTGGTTAATTCCCATTATTGGGTTGGCCTTTAGTAATTACCTGATGGCTTTTCATCAATGGTGTAAGCAACCTAGGAAACAGCAAGTCAGCGTAGATAATGAAGGTGTTCATGTGAATTAGGGGCTACATTGAATAGTTTTACTTGGCACTTTATGGCTGATTTTGTTGAGACACAGAATTTATTTTTGATGTGGCCCTTCCAAGCGTAAAGCTCTGCCCATTCCAAAACGTGCTTTTTCTGAGGAGCATCTGCAACGTTTTTCGCACCTGCTTATCACAGCGGTTAGCCTAGTTATCAAGAAAATTGGGATGATTCGCTTTAATTCAATGTGAGCGCATGCGTGTAATTCAAGCCAAACAATCAACTCATTCGGCCAACGCAAAAACTACGGCGTTGTTAGATTCAGTTTCACTAAACAAGTTAAGGCGGCAGGTAGTCAAGCTAGCTACCCCTCGCCACTTTCATGCAAATCCGTTGGCCAATTTGCGAACAGCGGAATTTATTCAGCAGCACTTATCGAGTTTAGGTTATCGCGTAATTCGTCAGGGGACTTACAGCAACATCCTCGCTTTGCCGAGAAACTACCAAGGCGAACCATTGTGGTTGGTGAGTGCGCATTACGATTCAGTACCCAATTCGCCGGTGCAGATGACAACGCCAGCGCCGTCGCCGCCATGCTCGAAGCCGCGCGCGTGTTGGCAAACGCTGAACAGTCTATCGCTTTCGTCGCCTTTAATTGCGAAGAAGATGGCTTGGTGGGCAGCACCGATTTCGTGACGAATTATTTGCCGACGAGCGGCTTGACGATTGCGGGTTTGCACAATTTGGAGATGGTTGGCTTTTCCAGTCACACAGCAAATTCGCAGGCAGGGCCAAAGGGTTTGCCAATCAATATTCCTACGACGGGCGACTTTTCTCGGTATCGTAGGCAATCACAAATCAAACTTTATCGTCGATAGTATCACCCAACTGGCGGGCACTTACGTTCCCACGCTGCCCGTCATCGGTTTGAAAATCTATCTCGGCGCGGAACGGCTCGTTCCCGATTTATCGCGCAGCGACCACGATCCATTCTGGCGCGCAGGCATTCCCGCTGTGATGTGGACGGACACGTCCAGAGTTTCGCAATCCAAATTATCATCGTGTAACAGATACGCCAGAGACGCTGGATTATGAGTTTTTGGCGAATGTCACGCGGGTGTTGGTGGCCAGTCTAGCAGCGAAAAAAACAGTCGGCGAAAAACGCCAATAAGTTATGCTTGATGCGTTTAGGAGGTTAAGCATGGAATTCCAAATGGAAAGCACTGTTCAATCAGGCGGCATCATCATTCTTGATCACTTGCCTTTTCCGATGGGCAAAGTCGTGACGGTGACTGTAAAAGCAGCTGACAGTGATGAATTCCCAGCGCCTTCGTATTCGTTGCGCGGCACCCCAGTGCAATTGCAAGAGCCTTTTGAACCTGTGGCCGAAGAACATTGGAGTGCATTGTCTTGATTGTTTTAGACACGCATGTCTGGATTTGTGGGTGTATGGTGATCCTTCGTTGTCGCTTCAACACAGCTTCCCCAGCCGTTCCATAAAGACCCCGCTGACCAAATCATTGTTGCCACGTCGCTTGTTTATCAGTACCCGCTGGTAACTTGTGATCATAACATTCAAGCTTATCAGCACGTGCAACCTTGCCCGTAAAAGACAGTAAATCAAAGGAGCAGTAACCCAAATGTGTGGAATCGTCGGATATGTCGGAGCAAAAGACGTTGTGCCAGTGGTGATCGAAGGATTGCGCCGGTTGGAATATCGCGGTTATGACAGCGCGGGCATTGCCGTAGTCAATGGCGATCAGACCGTGCAAGTGCGCCGCGCTTCGGGCAAGTTGCGCAATCTCGAAGACGTGCTCAGCAAAACGCCTGTGCATGGTGATTACGGGTTGGGGCACACGCGTTGGGCGACGCACGGGCGTCCGACCGAAGAAAACGCGCATCCGCACCGTTCCAGTTCAGGCCGCATTTGCGTAGTCCATAACGGCATCATTGAGAATTACCTCGAACTCAAGCGCGAACTGCAAAAAGAAGACCACCAGTTCCAATCTGAGACAGACACCGAAGTCGTCGCGCACTTGATCGAACGCATTTGCGCCGCGATCCGGCATTGGGTTTGGAGGGCGCTTTCCGCGCAACGCTTAAAGAGATTCGCGGTATTTATGCGCTCGTGGCGCTGTCTGCCGATGAACCGCACAAACTCGTCACCGCGCGTCTCGGCCCGCCCGTTGTTATCGGCTTGGGCGAAACGAAGCGTTTGTGGCTTCTGACATTCCCGCGATTTTGCAGCATACGCGTCAAATGTTTTTTCTAGGCGACGGCGAAATGGCCGTGCTCACGCGCGCAGGCGTCAAAGTCGAAAACGCCAAAGGCGAAACGGTTACGCCGCAAGTGCAGCAAGTGAATTGGGACCCGATCTCGGCTGAAAAAAGGCGGCTTCAAACATTTCATGCTCAAAGAGATTTTTTGAGCAACCGCGCGCCGTACGCGACACGACGCAAAACCGCGTATCGCTCGACACCGGTCACGTTTACCTCGACGAAATCAATATTCCGGCGGCCTATTTCAAAACCTTTTCCGACATCAAGATTGCCGCTTGCGGTACGGCGTGGCACGCCGCACTCGTGGCCAAATACTTGATTGAAGAACTCGCCCGCGTGCCGGTCGAAGTGGATTACGCGTCAGAGTTTCGCTATCGCAATCCGATTCTCACGCCGAGTACGCTGATGATGGTCATCTCGCAATCGGGCGAAACCGCCGACACGCTCGCGGCGCTCAGAGAAGCCAAAGAGAAGGCATGTCGCTCGATTGCTATTTGCAACGTGCAAGGCGCGATGATGACGCGTGAAGCCGATGGCACGATCTATACGCACGCCGGGCCTGAAATCGGCGTCGCCTCGACCAAAGCCTTCACCTCGCAAATTGTCGCGGCTTATCTTTTCGCGTTGTATCTCGCGCAAGAACGCAACACGCTGACCGAAGAGCAACTCAAATGGCACGTGCGCCACTTGTCTGAAATTCCGGTCAAGATGGAAAAACTGCTCAACGATCCGAGCATTGATTACGAAGAGCTTTCCAAACACTTCGTGCTGTCGAGCGATTTCCTCTATCTCGGTCGCGGCATCAATTTCCCGATCTCGCTCGAAGGCGCGTTGAAACTCAAAGAAATCAGCTACATTCACGCGAAGGTTACGA
>JAZKJV010006778.1:0-57116 GCA_037367405.1 Ottelia alismoides | reverse complement strand
TATGAACTACCCGATCCGCATCGCGCGCTACGAGATCCGGCCCGATAGCGGCGGCGACGGGCGCTATCGCGGCGGCCTCGGCGTGCGGCGCGACTTCGAGTTCCCGTATGCCGACTGCGCGTTCACGCTGATGACCGACGGGCGGAAGTTCGCGCCTTGGGGCCTCGGCGGTGGCAGTGATGGCGCCGTCGCCCGCTACATCCTCGATCCGGAGGGCGAGGCGCGCGAGTTGCCGTCCAAGGTCACCGTGACGATCCCCAAGGGTGGGCGCGTGAGCGTGTGTGCACGCCCGGCGGCGGTGGCTTCGGCGATCCGCGCCAACGCGATGCCGCGGCGCGGGCGGCGGATCGGCTGGAAGGCTACGTTTCGGATGCGACCGGTTCGGGGGAGTGAGGGATGAGCGCCTATGACTACGTGGTCGTCGGGGCCGGCATCAGCGGCGCCGCGCTCGGCTACTACCTGAAGAAGGGCGGCGCCGGACGGGTGCTGGTGCTCGAGCGTGGCGCGCCGGCCTCGGGCGGCACCGGCAAGAGCGCGGCCATCGTTCGTCAGCACTACTCGACGCGGCTGATGACGCGGCTCGCGAAGCGCTCCGTCGACATCTTCCGCGCGATGCCCGGCGAGCTCGGCCATGACGGCGGGTATCGCGGCGTCGGCTACTGCTTCCTCGCCTCGCCGGAGACCGAGGCCGCCGCGCGCAAAAACATCGCCATGCATCGCGAGGCCGGGGTCGAGACGACGTGGCTCGACCGCGACGCGGTGGCGCAGCGCTTCCCCTGGCTCAACCCGGACCAGGTCGCCGGCGTCGGCTTCGAGGCGCTGGGCGGTTACGCCGATCCGGTGCAGTCGGTCGAGGCGTATGCGCAGGCGTTCCAGCGCCTCGGCGGCGAGCTGCGCACCAGGACATCGTGCCGCAAGCTGCTGTGCAGCGGGGAATCGCGTCACGGGCATCGTCACGGACGCAGGCACGATCGACGCGGGCATGGTGGTGAACGCGGCCGGCCCGTGGGCGGCCGCGCTCGCGCGTCTTGCCGGCCTGCCGCTCGAGATGCGCAGCATCCGCGAGCAGGGACACGATCTGGGAGGGGCGCGCTGGTCGCGAGCTGCCGCCGCATTCGATCTCGAACACGATCGACGCGATCTACATCCGGCCGCAGGGCGATCGCCGCTACGTCGTCGGCCGCGGCTTTCCCAAGGAGTACGAGGACGTCGACGAGGACAACTACAAGGAGGACGCCGGAGGACTCGTTCGTCGCCGACGTCCAGGCGCGGCTCGAGCACCGCATTCCCGCGATGCAGGGCGCGAAGCTGATCCACGCCTACACCGCGCTCTACGACGTGACGCCGGACTGGTATCCCTTCGTCGGCCCGCGCGGCGACGTGAAGGGCTATGCCGACTTCAGCGGCGGCAGCGGCCACGGCTTCAAGATCGCGCCCGGCCTCGCCGAGGAACTCGCGGCGTGGCTGCTCACCGGCAAGGTGGCGCCAGACTTTGCCCAACTCGCTACGACCGCGTCGCGCAGAAGCGGTTGTTCGTCCAGAGCTACGGCGGCAATCGCGGCTGAGCTGCGGGGGAGGAGACGATGCCCGAGGTCTACGTGCACGCGGTCGAAGGCCGCACGATCGAGCAGAAGCGCGCGCTGGTCGCGGACATCACGCGCGCGGTCGTCCAGCACTTCGACGTCCCGGCCGAGAACGTGATGGTCGAGATCGTCGAGACGCCGCGCCACAACAAGGCCAAGGGCGGGGTCCTGTTCAGCGACCGCTGACCTGCGGGGACCGGTCCGGCCCGGGGGGCTGCGCGGGCCCGAGAGCCCGTCCGGGCGGGGCGACACGTTCTCCCCGGGGCCGCGCGACTCGTAAGGCCGCCGCTCAAAAGTGTCAGGAATCAAGACAGTTGGAGCCGAGCCCCGGGCCGCCGAGGGGGTTAACTCATTAATTTGATTGAATTCACGTCCTCGGGCGGCGAGTGGCACGTGACTTGCTCATGGTGAACGAGTGGGCGTTTGCCCTTAGCAACCGTGGGTCATAGGGGACACCGTCATGTTGCGTAGTTTGGTTGTTGCGGCAGGCCTGTTCGCGGCAGGGACCTTTTCGGCGGTTGCGGCGCCGGTCGTATTCACCGGCACGAGCGGCACCCGCTCCGCCTCGGCCTCGTTCGACATCAACGTGGCCGGCACGCAGCTGACGGTGACCCTTTCGAACACCGGCGCGGCCGCCGCTGAGCCAATCGACGTTCTCACCGGTGTGTACTTCCAACTCGCCGGCAATCCGACGCTCTCGAAGGTAAGTGCGATACTCGCCAGCGGCAGCTCCGTCACCAATGCCGTGGGCGCACAGGCGGGGCCGGATGTTGGCGGCGAGTGGGCTTTCCTGGGAGGGATCGGGACGCCGTTTGCCAGCCCGTCTTATGGCATCTCCAGCACGGGCCTAAATATCTTCGGTGCCGGAGACCGCTTCAAGACCGGGCCTGCGGACGACCTCGACCCCCCGGCTTCCCCGGTGGCCTGAACTACGGAATCGCCAACGGCATCGCGAGCGGCGCCAATACTCCTGTCCAGACCGGCCTTCTGATCGTGAACAAGGTGGTGTTCACCTTGGGCCTGCCCGCGCCGATCAGCCTGTCCGGCACCACCATCACGAATGTTCAGTTCCAGTACGGGACGAACCTCAGCGAGCCGCGCTTTGGTGCGACCTGCACGACGAATTGCAACGGCGGCGGCGGCGGCGGCAACCCCAGCAACGACGTGCCGGCGCCGGCGTCGATGCTTCTGCTCGGCGCGGCGCTCGTGGGCCTCGGCCTCCGCCGCGCCCGCCGCGCCTGATCGGACAAACCGACGACGAAACGGCCGCCCCCGGGGCGGCCGTTTTGCTTTTCGGCCTCCGCCGCGCCGCGCCCGTCACTTCACCTTCGCATCGAACGTCACGAAGGCGCCGACGGGGATTCGCGCGCCGACCGGCGGCTGGCGTGAGAGTTCGGATGGATCGACGGCGATCTCGCCGAGTTCCACTTCGCGGCGGCGCTCGATGCTGTCGACGCCGGCGAGCGTCAGTTCGATCCCGTACGCGGCGAAAATCTCCTCGATCTCGTGGAAGACGCGGTCCTCGACGAGTGCCGCCTGGAGCTGCCGCCGGAACTCGCGACCGTCGAGCATCATCGTCAGGTCGCGCGACAGCGCGGCATTGGCGATCCGCAGCCGCAGCGCGGGCTGCGCCACCCGGCCGAAGGTCAGCCCGATGATGCGCGCGCGATCCGGGACGTCCTCCATCAGCACGCGCAGCGCCGTCGACAGGCTGAGCAGCTCGCGGTCGAGCGGCCACCAGCGGCATCCCTCCGAGCGCGTGTAGGAGAGCAGGAAGCGCGGCAGCTGGCGCTCCGTGCCGACGGGCGCCGCCAGCACGATCAGGCAGTCGCCCGACACGACCTGGATCTGGAGCGAGTCGGGGAACTGGACCGGCACCAGCACCGGCGGACCGAAGGACGGCACCTCGCGCTGCACCTGCGCGCGTGCGTCGGCCATGCCCAACGCGAGGGCCGCGGCGATGCCCAGGAGCGAGACGATGCGCTTCATCGCCGGCCGATGACCTTCTCGATCGCCTTGCGCTCGCTGCCCTCGCCGAGATGCTCGAGCACGGCCTCGACGAAGGCGAGCCGGCCGCGCGGCCGCTTCTCGCCGTCGAGCGCATGATCGTAGGCGCGGGCGAGGCCGCGGATCAGCGCCCTGCGCTCCGCCTTGGGCTTGGGCGGCCGGCGTCCCGTGGGCAGGAAAGGCAAGGTCGCGGCGGCCGCGGCTTCGTCGCGCAGCGCCAGCATCGGACGCGCCTCGTAGAGGATCGCCAGCAGGACGCGGTTCTTGCCCAGCAGCTGGCGCGTCGGCAGCGACAGGCCCTGGAACGCCTCCCACAGCTCGTCGATCGCCTCGACGAGCCGCGACAGCTCCGCGCGCGGCGCCGTGCGCTTGCCGTTGAAGGGCCGCGCGCCCTCGGTGCGGGCGAGGAACTGCCGGACGAGCGGAACCAGCATCGCCTCGGCTTCGATGCGGCGCGGGCTGTCGACCTCGCCCAGGCGCGCGCGCAGCGTCGCCAGCTGGCGGTCGGTGAACGGCCACGGATAGTCGTGCGTGGGATGCAGCGTGCGCTCGAACAGCGCGATGCGATCCTTTCGGGCCAGCGGCCGGGTGAGTCGTCTTTGGCCTTTTCGCATCGACGGTGTCCGGTATGTGTCGCGGGGGAGTCGATGCCGCGGGCGCTTCAGCGTCGCGGCCGGACGACACGGGGCCGACTCTGGTCACCGGGCGGTTGCCGTCAAGCGTCAAGCTGAAGGCTACACCCACCACCAGAAGGCGCGGGCGCCGGCCGGCGGGAAGGTTCCGACGCCACGACTTCGCCGCCATCACGGGCTGGCCATCACCTCGTAGTCGACGATACGGGATGCCTCGACGTGCGCCCGGGGGTATGCCGCGCCCCGTGGCCGCTGGCTTCGCTGCGCGATCCGTGGCGATCTTCACGCCGGGCCCGCCGCCCGAGTCCGGGCGGCGCGGCAACGGCGTGCAGAGGAGCGGGGCGTGAGCGAAATTCCATCGAGAGCGCAGGTCGTCATCATCGGCGGCGGCATCGTCGGCTGCAGCGTCGCCTATCATCTGACCAAGCGCGGGTGGCGCGACGTCGTGCTGCTGGAGCGGCGCGAGTTGACCTGCGGCACGACGTGGCACGCGGCCGGCCTCGTGGGCCAGCTGCGCGCGACGCTCAACCTCACCAAGCTGGCGCAGTACACGACCGGCCTGTTCGCCGGACTCGAGGCCGAGACCGGCCAGGCGACGGGCTTCCGCCAGCGCGGCTCGCTGGCGCTCGCCACCAACGAGGCGCGGCTCGAGGAGCTGCGCCGCGGCGGCTCGATGGGGCGCTGCTTCGGCCTCGACGTCCAGGACGTTACCGCCGCCGAGATCCAGCGCATGTGGCCGCTGGTGGACGTCGAGGACGTGATCGGCGGCGTGTTCCTGCCCAAGGACGGCCAGACCAATCCGGTCGACACCACCCAGGCGCTGGCCAAGGGCGCGCGTACCGGCGGGGCGCGCATCTTCGAGAACGTCAAGGTCACCGGCGTGCGCACGCGCGACGGGCGCGTCACCGGCGTCGACACGGCGCGCGGCGCGATCGAGGCGGAATACGTCGTGCTGTGCGCCGGCATGTGGTCGCGCGACATCGCCGCGGCCTGCGGCGTGACCGTGCCGCTGCACGCGGCGGAGCATTTCTACGTCGTGACCGAGCCGATCCCCGGCCTGTCGCGCAACCTGCCGGTGCTGCGCGACCAGGACGACCGCGCCTACTTCAAGGAGGACGCGGGCAAGCTGCTCATCGGCTGGTTCGAGGAGGTCGCCAAGCCCTGGGGCATGGACGGCATTCCCGAGAGCTTCTGCTTCGACCAGCTGCCGGAGGATCTCGAGCACATCGAGCCGCTGCTGGAGCGCGCGGTGCGCCGCGTGCCGGTGCTGGCGAAGACCGGCATCCAGCTCTTCTTCAACGGGCCGGAGAGCTTCACGCCCGACGACCGCTACCTGCTGGGCGAGGCGCCGGAGCTGCGCAACCTGTTCATGGCGACGGGCTTCAACTCGATCGGCATCCAGTCCTCGGGCGGTGCCGGCAAGGTGCTTGCGGACTGGATCGTCGACGGCCATCCGCCGATGGATCTCTGGGACGTCGACGTGCGCCGCGTGATGCCGTTCCAGCGCAACCGCCGCTACCTGCGCGACCGCACGGTCGAGACGCTGGGCCTGCTCTACGACATGCACTGGCCGTTCCGGCAGGCGGCGAGTGCCCGCGGCGTGCGGCGCTCGGCGCTCCATGAGCGGCTCGCCGCGCGCGGGGCGTGCTTTCGGCGAGACCGCGGGCTGGGAGCGTCCGAACTGGTACGCGCCCGCCGGCGTGAAGCCGGAATACGTCTACAGCTATGGCCGGCAGAATTGGTTCGCGCATTCGGCGGCCGAGCACCGGGCGGTGCGCGAGCGCGTGGCGCTGTTCGACCAGAGCTCCTTCGCCAAGTACGTCGTCGAGGGTCCCGAGGCGGAGCAGGCGCTGGGCCGCATCTGCGCCAACGACGTCGCGGTGGCGCCGGGGCGGGTCGTCTACACGCAATGGCTCAACGCCCGCGGCGGCATCGAGGCCGATCTCACCGTCACGCGCGAGAGCGAGACGCGCTTCCTGGTCGTGACCGCCGCGGCGACGCAGACGCGCGATCTCGCCTGGCTGAAGCGCCAGCTCGGCGACGCGCGCGCGCTGGCGGTCGATCTCGGCTCGGGGATCGCCACGCTCGGCCTGATGGGGCCGCAATCGCGTGCGCTGCTCGGGCGGGTCACCGATGCCGATCTCTCGAACGAGGCGTTTCCATTCGGCGCCTCGCGCGAGATCGATCTCGGCTATGCGCGGATCAGGGCGACGCGCATCACCTATGTCGGCGAGCTGGGCTGGGAGCTCTACATGCCGACGGAGTTCGCGGCGCATGTCTACGACACGCTGGTCGCGGCGGCGGGCGAGGGCGGCCTCGCGCATGCCGGGTACCACGCGATGAACTCGCTGCGCATCGAGAAGGGCTACCGGCACTGGGGCCACGACATCGGCGACGAGGACACGCCGCTCGAGGCGGGGCTCGGCTTCGCCGTCGCCTGGGACAAGAAGGGCGGCTTCATCGGCCGCGAGGCGCTGCTGCGCCAGCGCGAGGCGGGCGTGCGGCGCCGCCTCGCCGCCTTCGCGCTCGAGGATCCCGCGAAGCTCCTGTTCCACAACGAGCCGGTCTGGCGCGACGGCCGGATCGTCGGGCGCATCACCTCGGGCATGTTCGGCCACACGATCGGTGCCGCGATCGGCCTCGGCTATGTCGAGAACGCCGGCGGCCCCTGCACGGCGGAGTTCGTGCTCGGCGGCCGCTACGAGATCGAGGTCGCCGGCATGCGCGTGCCGGCGCGCGTGTCGCTCAAGCCGTTCTGGGATCCCACGGGGGCGCGGATCCGCGCCTGACCGCGGCCCACGCGTTCAGCGCGCAGCCACGCGGCGCCAGGTCGCTCCTGCGGTACCGCGCTCCGCCGCGTGCGGCGACGCGGGCTGGTAGTAGTGCTGGACCGCGACGATCGCGTCGTCGCGCAGCGCGGCCTCGGTGCCGGGGTGCGTGACGTCGAGGGAGTCGAAACCGGAGCGCAGCAGGAAGACGACCTGGTCGCGCAGCACGTCGCCGCTCGCACGCAGCTCGCCGCGATAGCCGTGCGTGTCGCGCAGCGCGCGCGCCAGCGAGTAGGGGCGGCCGTCGGCGTAGCGCGGGAAGCGCAACATGATCAGCTCGAAGTGCTGGAGATCGCCTTCGATCCCGGCGAGCGAGTCGCCCGCCGTGAGGACGAGCCCCAGCCGCCGGCGCGGGCCAGCAGCGCCTCCCGCTCGGCGAGGAACCGCGCCTTGTCGACCACGACCTTGCCGGTCGCGGGCGTCGGTGCATCGGCCGCGGCGATAGTCCAGTCGTCGGCAACGAAGGCGCCGTCGCGATAGAGCGCCATCTCAGGCCGCCTTCACGTAGAGCGCGTCGCGGAACGGCGTGGCGCCGACGCGCCGGAATGCCGCGAGGAAGGTCTCGGTCGGCGCGCGGCGGATGCGCAGATAGGTCTGCACGACCGTCTCCACCGCGTCGACGATTTCCGCGGTCGAGAAGCCGCGGCCGACGATCTCGCCGATCGAGCAGGTCTCGTCGCCCGAGCCGCCCAGCGTGATCTGGTAGAACTCCTCTCCCTTCCGGTCCACGCCGAGGATGCCGATATGGCCGACATGGTGGTGGCCGCAGGCGTTGATGCAGCCCGAGATCTTGATCTTCAGCTCGCCGATGTCGTGCTGCCGGTCGAGATCGGCGAAGCGCTCGCTGATCCGCTCCGCGATCGGGATAGAGCGCGCATTGGCGAGCGCACAGTAGTCGAGGCCGGGCAGGCGATGATGTCGGTGACCAGACCGGCATTGGCGGTCGCGAGGCCGGCACGCTGGAGCGCCGCGAAGACCGCCGGCACGTCGTCGAGCCGGACATGCGGCAGCACGATGTTCTGCTCGTGGCTGACCCGCAGCTCGTCGAGCGAATAGCGCTCGGCGATGTCGGCGAGCACCTCCATCTGCGCGGCGCTCGCGTCCCCCGGCGGGCCGCCGATCGGCTTGAGCGACACCGTCACGATGGCGTGGCCCGGGGCGCGGTGGGCGTGGACGTTGCGCGCGGCGAAGCGCGCGAAGGCGCGATCGCCGCGACGCGCCGCCTCGAAGGCATCCGAGCGCGCCGGCAGCGCGGGGAAATCCGGCGGCGCGAAATACGCCGCGATGCGCTCGACCTCGGCGCGCTCGAGGCGCGGCGCGTTCTGCGCGTGGTGAGGAACGTCTCCTCGATCGCCGCCGCGATCTCGTCCTGGCCCTTCTCGTGGACCAGGATCTTGATGCGCGCCTTGTACTTGTTGTCGCGCCGTCCCTCGAGGTTGTAGACGCGCAGGATCGCCTCGCAATAGGCCAGCAGGTCCGCCTCGGGCAGAAGTCGCGCAGCTTCTTGGCGATCATCGGCGTGCGGCCCTGGCCGCCGCCGACCCAGACCGCGAAACCGAGCGCGCCGGCGGCGTCACGCTTCACCTCGAGCCCGATGTCGTGGACCTGGATCGCGGCGCGGTCGTTCGGCGCGCCGGTCACCGCGAGCTTGAACTTCCGCGGTAGGAAGGAGAATTCGGGATGCAGCGACGACCACTGCCGCAGGATCTCGGCATAGGGCCGCGGATCCGCGACCTCGTCGTCGGCCGCGCCGGCGAAGTGGTCGGCGGTGACGTTGCGGATGCAGTTGCCCGAGGTCTGGATCGCGTGCATCTCGACCTCGGCCAGCTCGCCGAGGATCGCCGGGACGTCGTCGAGCTTGATCCAGTTGAACTGCAGGTTCTGCCGCGTCGTGAAATGCCCGAAGCCGCGATCGTAGACCTGCGCGATGCGCGCCAGCCGGCGCATCTGCCGCGACGAGAGCGTGCCGTAGGGGATGGCGATGCGCAGCATGTAGGCGTGCAGCTGCAGATAGACGCCGTTCATCAGCCGCAGCGGCTTGAACTGATCCTCGGTCAGCTCGCCCGAGAGACGGCGCGCGACCTGGTCGCTGAACTCGGCGACGCGCTCCTTGACGAAGGCGGCATCGAAATCGTCGTAGCGGTACATGACGCGGGAGCTCCGTTTCAGAATTTGGCGAGGGCAGGCGAGGAAGGCGGCACGATCGTCGGCCCGGTCGCGCGGATGAGCTCGCGCAGCGCCGCGGGGCGCACGAAGGCGCCTTCGCGCAGCACTTCGATCAGCACCGGCTCGACCACCCGGCACGCGGCGTGATCGCGCTGCGCTTGCGAGAGCAGCCGCTCGGCGGATTGCGGATCGTCGGCGATCTCCGCGGCGGCGATGTCGGCGGTCCAGGCGCCGGCCGGCGTGCGGAACACGACCGCGCCCGAGCGCAGGTCGTTGGCGGTCGCGACGACCGGCGCGAAGGGATCGGGCTTCCTGGCCATCTTGCTTCCTGTCAGGCGACGCGACGCGTTTGCGTCGCGAGGTGTTCGGCTTGCGCGATGTCGGCTTCGGCCAACGCCGGGCCGAGCAGGACGAGGAGCGGTCCGCCGTGCGCCGTCCGCTCGACGAGGGCGGGCAGGTCCTCGAGCGTGCCGGCGTAGAGCCGGCGATCCGCGCGTCCCGCGTTCTCCACGGCCACGAGCGGCGTTCGGGACTCCATGCCGGCGTCGCGCAGCCGCGCGTGGATCTCTGGCGCCACGGTGCGGCCCATGTAGAGCGCGACGGTCGCGCCCCTCGCCGCGAGATCCTCCCAGCCTCGGGCGTCCTGCCCGTCGGCGCCATGGCCCGTCACGAAGACGAGCTGGGAGGCGGTGCCGCGCAGCGTGAGCGACGCGCGCGCATCGGCTGCGGCGGCCAGGGCTGCGGTGATGCCGGGCACGATCTCGTGCGCGATCCCCGCGGCACGCAGGGCCGCGATCTCCTCACCCGCACGTCCGAAGACGAGCGGGTCGCCGGCCTTGAGCCGCACCACGCGATGGCCGGCGCCGGCGAGCGTCACCAGCAGCGCGTTGATCTCCGCCTGCGTGGCGCTGTGGCGTCCCTTGCGCTTGCCGACGGCGATGCGCCGCGCATCGCGCCGTCCCATGTCGATCACGTCCTGCGGCACCAACGCGTCATGCACGATGATGTCGGCCTCCTGCAGCAGCCGCTGCGCGCGCAGCGTCAACAGGTCGCTCGATCCCGGTCCGGCGCCGACGAGAAACACGCGACCGGACGCGGGCGCGTCGGCGTGATCGAGCGCGCGGATGGCGAGCCGTCGCGCGCCGGCGGCGTCGCCGGACAGCGCGGCGTCGGCGATCGGGCCGTCGAAGACCTGGCGCCAGAAGCGGCGGCGCGCCTCGGCGCCGGCGAGCCGCCTGCGCACGGTGGCGCGCAGCGCGGCGGCGAGGTCGCCGAGCGCGCCCAGCGTCGGCGGCAGCAGCCTCTCGATCATCTCGCGCAGCCGTTGCGCGAGGACCGGCGCGGTGCCGTCGGTCGAGATGGCGATCGCGATCGGGGCGCGATCGACGATCGAGGGAATCGCGAAGTCGGAGAGATCCTGGCGATCGACCACGTTCACCGGCACGCGCGCGGCCCGCGCCCGCGCCGCCATCTCCTGCTCGAGCGCCGGGTCGTCGGTGGCGACGAAGAGCAGGGCGGTATCCGCGAGTTCGTCGGGGCCAGGCAGCGCCTCGATCAGCGTGACGGCCTGCGCTGTCGCGATGTTGCGCAGCGCCGTGTCCGCGGCCGGTGCGTGGAGGACGAGTGCGGCGTCGCTGCGCAGCAGCAGCCGCAGCTTCTGGATCGCGCGCTCGCCGTCGCCGACCACGCGCACCCTGCGCCCGGCGACGGCATAGGAGACGGGAAAGAACTGGAGGCGGGACGCCATCGTCGTCGGATCAGCCCGCGACGATCGACGCCGCCGGCCACAGGCAGTCGTCGTCCAGCGCGGCGGCGGCGCGGAGCGTAGCGGACGATAGACCGCGATGAAGGGCCACTCGTAACGCGCCCGACGATCGGGGCGCGTGCCGAGCGAGATGCCGCCCAAGGGCGCTTCGGACCGCCACCCCAGCGGGATGACGATGATCGCGACGTCGTCGTGTGCGGGCAGGTCGGGCCGCACCAGCGACCCGCAATGCACGAAGGCGCTCGCGATCTCGGCGGGGCCGCCGAGCAGATCGGCTGCGCGCCGCAGCAGGCGGGGATGCGCGGCGAGCCTCGCGAATCCCTGAGCGTCGTCCTGGAGGTCGTTCAGGACCTCATACGCTTCGGCGCGGCCGGTGTGGCGATGAAGCCGTCGGCGGGCCTCGTCGCCGAGCCAGCCGAGTTCGTCGGCGGCGAAGACGCGCGGCTCGTTGTGCCAGTCGCTGCCCAGGTCGCGGTCGGTGACGAAGGGCACGCGCCAGGACGACTCGCTTGGAACACGCAGTGCCAGTTCGGTTGTGATCATTTCGATCCTCGCGACCGCGCACAGGCACGGCGATGCGGGCAATCCGTGCCTCGGCATCACGCGATGGTCACGCCAGTTCTTCTAGGGGCGTCGCGCAGAGACTCCTAAAGTGAGCGTGGTCGCAGGTTGAGCGCGAAGCATTGCTTCGACTGACCGCTAGAAGAACTGGTTTGTCGGATCGGCCCGCCCGGCGCATCGTCCATTCCGTCCTCGGGCGTCCGCGTCGACGCCTTCGGACATCAGGCCTGATCCGGACCTCTCCGGATCTGCGGTGATTTGAACGAGCAGCTTGCCCCGCATCACCAAACGCTAAAGCGCCGCGACGTCCGTCGCGGGTTCGAGAACGAGGAGACCGCGACATGACCACACGAAGCCTGCATCCCGATTGCGATCCCTGGCGTCACGGCTGGTGTGACTGGCGGGAGACCCGGCGAATGCCGGGACGTTCCGCCGCATGCAGCGGAACCTCTTGCGACCGGCGCCGTTAGGGGCTGGGTCCAGATTCCATTCCTGTCGCCAATCGATCGGGCGCGTTTCCTGCGCGCCCGGAGCAGAGGTCTGCATGAGCAATGCGTCCGCCTATGTCGTCGAGATCGCCGGTGAGACAGCCGGACTCGCCGTGGCAGAGGGCAAGGGGTTTCGTTTCTTCGCGTCGTCGCGCCAGGCCTATGCGCTGGACGGGCGGCGCTTCGGGAGTCTCGCCGGCGTGAACGCCGCCGTTGCGCGCCTGCTCGCCGGGCCGTCTGCACGGCGCATCGCGGCATCGCCGCCGTCTCGGCCCCCCGAGGTCGAGCGATCTCTGGAGGATCTCGACCGTGCGGCGGCGTGAGAGCGGCGCGGTGGTCGGGCTGTTCGACTGGCTCGGCCTGATCGCGCGCGCGGGCATGCTCGTGGCGGTGACCGGGCTCACCCTCGCGTTCCTGGGGTTGCTGCACGGCTGAGCCGCCGTCCCGCGGACCGGCGGCGGATCTTTAAGCGACGCGACGGGCGCCCCATCTCAGCGCGATGGATCTTCTCTTCACGCTGGACGATCAGCCCGCGGCCGCTTCCGGCGATCCCGCGACCGGGAGCCCCGAGGAGCGCGCCGCGCTCGATGCCTATTCGCGGATCACGGTCGGCGTGGCCGACCGTCTCGATCCGAGCGTCGTGCATCTCGAGGTGCATGGGCGCGGGGGCCGCCGGCTGGGCAGCGGGTCGGGCTTCGTGCTGTCGCCCGACGGCTACGTGCTCACCAACAGCCATGTCGCTGGCCAGGCCGAGACCATCACCGCGCATTGGAGCGACGGTCGCGAGGCGGCCGCGGATCTCGTCGGGCACGATCCCGACACCGATCTCGCGCTGCTGCGCGTGCGGGCCAACGGCCTCGTGCAGGTCGCGCTCGGCAACTCGGATCAGCTGCGGCGCGGACAGCTCGTGGTGGCGATCGGCGCGCCGCTCGGCCTGCAGGCGACGGTCACCGCCGGCATCGTGAGCGCCACGCGCCGCAGCCTGCGGGCGGTGAGCGGCGCCGAGATCGAGGACGTCATCCAGACCGACGCGTCGCTCAACCCCGGCAACTCGGGCGGTCCGCTCGTCGACGCGCAGGCACGTGTGGTCGGCGTCAACACGGCGGTGATCGCCGGCGCGCAGGGGATCTGCTTCGCGGTTCCCATCAACACCGCGCTCTGGGTGGTGCCGCTGCTGATGCGCGACGGCCGCGTGCGGCGCGGTCATCTGGGAGTGAGCGCGGCCACGATCGAGCTGCCGCGCCGGCTGCAGCGCCAGCTCGAGCGGGCCGTGGCCGGCGCGGTGCGGCTGCTCGAGGTAAAGGAGGGCGGTCCGGCCGCGCGCGCGGGATTGCGCGCGGGCGACATCGTGCTGGCGCTCGGCGGCGTCGCCGTCGCCAATGTCGATGCGATGCGCCGGCTGCTCACGCGCGAGACGATCGGGCGCGCCGTCGAGGCGCAGGTCATCCGCGGCGGCAGGCTGGAGACCGTGGCGCTGACCCCGGCGGCGGCGGCCTGAACGGCGGCGAACGAGCCGGCGGTTGACCGTCGCGCGCCGGCGGACGTAACTCCCTCCACGATGGCGGCTCACGAGGCGGACGGCGGATACGACGTCGCGGTGATCGGCGCGGGCGTCGTGGGCTGTGCGGTGTTCCGCGCCTTCGTCCTCGCCGGCGCGCGCACCGTCCTGCTCGAGCGCGCGCCGGACATCCTCGCCGGCGCGAGCAAGGGCAACAGCGCCATCCTGCACACCGGCTTCGATGCGCCGACGGGCAGTCTCGAGCATCGCTCCATGCAGGCCGGCCAGGCGATCTATCGCGAGATCCACGCGCGGCTCGGCCTGCCGCTGCAGGTATCCGGCGCCTGGCTCGTCGCCTGGACCGATGCCGAGGCCGCGGAGCTTCCGGCGATCCAGGCCAAGGCGCATGCCAATGGCTGTGCGGCCGTGAAGCCGGTGGCAGTCGACGCGCTGCGCGCGGCGGAGCCGGCACTCGGGCCCGTGCCGGTGGCGGCGCTCGACGTGCCCGGCGAGGACCTGATCGATCCCTGGGCGGCGCCGCTCGCCTACGCGCTGCAAGGCATCGCCAATGGCGGCACCGTCAGGCGGAGCTGCGAGGTGACCGCGGGCGCGCGGGACGCGGAGGGCTGGCGGCTCGAGACCACGCGCGGCGCGGTGCGCGCGAAGGTGGTCGTGAACTGCGCCGGGCTGCGCGGCGATCTGGTGGAGGCGATCGCGCGGCCGAGCCCCTTCGCGATCCGGCCGCGCAAGGGACAGTTCCTGGTCTACGACAAGCCGGCCGCGCGGCTCGTCTCGCGCATCCTGCTTCCCGTGCCGACGAAGCGGACCAAGGGCGTGGTCGTGCTGCGCACCGTGTTCGGCAATCTCCTCGTCGGTCCCACCGCGGAGGACCAGGACGATCGCGACGACGCCTCGGTCACCGCGGCCGAGCTCGAGAAGCTGCGTGTCTTCGGCGAGCGCGTGCTGCCGGCGCTCGCCACGATCGACGTGACGGCGACCTATGCCGGGCTGCGGCCCGCCTCGCAGCACGCCGACTTCGTGATCGAGGCGCTCTCTCGCGAGAGCTGGATCACGGTGGGCGGGATCCGTTCGACCGGCCTGACCGCCTCGCTCGGCATCGCAGCACACGTGCTCGATCTCTACCGCGCGCATTTCGCCATGCCGGTCGCGCTCGACGCGCCCGTCTGGCCGACCGTGCCGAACATCAGCGAATGCGCGCCACGCGACTGGCAGCGCCCCGGGGCGGGCGAGATCGTGTGCCATTGCGAGCTTGTGACACGGCGCGAGATCGAGACCGCGCTCGCGGGTCCGCTCCCGGCGGGCGATCTCGGCGGCCTGCGCCGGCGCACGCGCGCGATGATGGGCCGCTGCCAGGGCTTCTACTGCGCGGCGCGCGTGGCGGAGCTCGCCGCGGTGCGCATCGGGCTGACGCCGGAGTCCGCGGCATGAGCCGGCACGACGTGGTGATCGTCGGCGGCGGGCCGGCAGGTCTCGCGGCGGCCGATGATCTGCGTGGGCTCGGGGTGCGCGACGTCGTGGTGCTCGAGCGGATGCAGGCCGGCGGCGGTGTTCCCGTGCATTGCGGCCATCCCGGCTTCGGCGGCTCGCGGCTTCTGACCGGGCCGCGCTATGCCGCCCGGCTCGCGGCGCGGGCGGGCGATGCGCTGCGCACCGGAACGACCGTGACGGCGCTGCATCCCGGCGGCGTGCTCGACCTCGTCGATGCCGAGGGACCGCGGCGCATCGAGGGACGCTGCGTGCTGCTCGCCACCGGTGCGCGCGAGACGCCGCGCAGCGCGCGCCTCGTCACCGGCGCGCGGCCCTGGGGCGTGCTCACGACCGGCGCCCTGCAGCAGCTGGTGCGCGCGGGCAATCCGACCGGCATCCGGCGGCTCGTCGTCGTGGGCAGCGAGCTCGTCGCATTCTCGATCCTGCTCACCGCGCGCCATGCCGGCATCGCCGTGGTCGCGATGGTCGAGGAGGAGTCGCGCATCGCCGCGCGCCGTCCCGGCGACCTGATCGCGCGGCATCTCTTCGGCGTGCCGGTGCTGCTGCGCAGCCATGTCACGGCGATCCGGGGAACGACGCGAGTGAGTGGCGTCGAGGTCGAGACCGACGGCGCGCGGCGTGAGCTCGCCTGCGACGCGGTGATCTTCACCGGTCGCTTCCGTCCTGAAGCGGCGCTGCTCGCCGATGGGCCGCTCGAGATCGATCCGGGCACGCGGGGGCCGGCGATCGACCAGCACTGGCGCTCCTCCGATCCCGCCTATTTCGCCGCCGGCAACCTGCTGCGCGGCATCGAGACGGCCTGGGTCGCGGAAGCGGAGGGACGGGCCGCGGCCCGCGCGATCGCCGCCGCGCTGCGCGACGAGCTCCCGCTCGGCGAACGCTGCGTGATCGCGATCGGCGGGCCGCTCGCCTATGTCTACCCGCAGCGCCTCGCCGTGCCCGGCTGGCCGCTCGACAAGCTGCAGCTGCGTGCGCGCGCCGCCCGCCGGTTCCGCGGCGCGATCGCGCTGAAGGTCGACGGCAAGGAAGTGTGGCGCAGCGCCGGGCGCGTGTTCCTGCCGCATCGGCGCATCGACCTGCCGCGGCACCTCGTGCCGTCGACGCCCGCTTCGCGCATGGAGGTGATCGCGCATGAGCGCTGACGCGATCCTCGCGATCGATCAGGGAACCACGGCGACCAAGATCGCCCGGCTGGAGGCCGACGACCGCTTCCACGTGGTCGCCACCCGGCCGCATCGACAGATCTCGCCGCGGCCGGGCTGGGCCGAGCACGATCCCGAGGAACTCGTCGCCGTGCTCGAGGCGGCGTTGGCCGAGGCGCGCGGCGAGGTCGCGGCTTTCGGCCTCGCGAACCAGGGCGAGACCGTGATCGCCTGGGACGCGGTGTCCAGGCGGCCGCTCGCCAACGCGATCGTATGGCACGACCAGCGCACGCGCGCGGAGGTGGAGAGGCTGCGGGCGGAAGGCGTCGAGGCGGAGATCCGGGCCCGCGCCGGGCTGCCGCTCGACTGCTACTTCTCGGCCAGCAAGCTCGCCTGGCTCATGCGCCACGCGCCGGATGCGCCGGCGCTGCTGCGCGCGGGGCGGTTGCGGCTCGGCACCTCGGAGGTGTTCTTCCGCGATCGCCTCACCGGACGCTACGCGACGGATCCGACGACGGCCTCGCGCACCAGCCTGATGAACCTGGCGACGCGCCGATGGGACGACCGGCTCTGCGCGATCTTCGGCGTGCCCGCCGAGATCCTGCCGCCGATCGAGCCGAGTGCGGGCGCGCTCGGCGACGCGCGCGGGATCGCGCTCACCGCCTCGATCGTCGATCAGCAGGCCGCGCTCATCGGCCATGGCTGCGTGGCGCCGGGAGCGGCGAAGATCACCTTCGGCACCGGCGCCTTCGCCCTTGCCTGCGCGGGTGACAGGCTCCCGGACGACGTCGACGGCCTGTTCGGCACCGTCGCCTGGGAGACGCGCATGGTGGCGGCCTATGCGCTCGAGGGCGGCGTGTTCAGCGCCGGCGCGGCGATCGACTGGGCGCAACGGCTCGGCCTGTTCCGCGACTACGCGGAGATCGATGCCTTCGACGGACCGAGCGCGCTCGAGCGCGGCCTCGTTTTCGTGCCGGCGCTCGCCGGGCTCGGCGCACCGTATTTCGACCGCTCGGCCGCCGGCCTGTTCATCGGCATGGACGGCGAGACCACGCGCCTGCAGCTGGCGCAGGCCGTGCTCGAGGGCATCGCGCTGCGCGCCGCGCAGATCGCGCGCGCGATGGCGCGCGGCGTGGCGCTCGCGCCGCCGCTGTCGATCGATGGCGGGCTGACGCGCAACCGCTACTTCTGCAGCTTCCTGTCGCGTGCGCTCGGCCTGCCGGTTGCGGTGCCCGACGCCGCCGATCTCACGTCGCTGGGTGTGGCGCGGCTCGCGGCCGTCGGCGCCGGACGATGCGCTTCGCTCGGGCAGGCGCCGCCGCCGCGTCGCCGGATCGTGGGGTCGGCGGCGGCCGCGATCGCACACGACCTGCTCGCGCGGTTCGACGCGGCGGTGGAGCGCGCACGCGGCTGGCGCTGAGCGTTGGGGCCGTCAGGCCTTCGCCTTCCTCTGCGGCAGGATCTGCTCGAGCCTGCACTGGCGCGGATCCTTGTCGGGGCGCCAGCGCAGCAAGGTGGCGCCGTGGCGCAGGCGCTGGCCCGAGACCTGATCGAAGCGGACCTCGACGACCAGCTCGGGGCGGAGCGGACGCCAGTCGGCGCTGCGCGCCGTGCTCCAGCGGCTCGGCGCGCCGGGCGAGCGGCCGGTGAATCCCGGCGGCTCGATCAATGCCTCCAGGCGCTTGGTCAGCGCCGCGCGCTGGGCGAAGGGGATCGAGGCGGTGAAGCCGACATGGTCGAGCTCGCCCCGCGCGTTGTAGAGCCCGAGCAGCAGCGATCCCACCTGCCTGCCGTCCTCGCCGTAGCGGAACCCGCCGACGACGCAGTCCGCGGTGCGGCGCGGCTTGATCTTGACCATCGCGCGCTCGCCGGGGGCGTAGACCTCGTCGCGACGTTTCGCGACCACGCCGTCATGCGCGCCATGTCCGGCGCGCTTGAGCCAGCGCGTCGCGGTCCGCACGTCCATCGTCGCGGGCGACAGCAGGAGGCCGGTGCCGCCGCCGATCCGCTCCATCAGCGCTTCGAGCGCCTCGCGCCGCTCGACCAGCGGCGCCTCGAGCAGGCTGCGGCCATCGGGGCCGAGCAGCAGGTCGAAGACCACCAGCCGCGCCGGCGTCTCGTCGGCGAGCCGGCGGATGCGGCTCTCGGCGGGGTGGATGCGCATCTGCAGCGCGTCGAAGGACGGCTCGCCGTCGAGCTCCACCACGAGTTCGCCGTCGAGCACGAAGCGCAGCGGCGGCAGCTCCAGCAGCATCGCCGCGACCTCGGGGAAGTAGCGCGTCAGCGCCTTGCCCGACTTCGCCTGCAACGCGACCGCGCCGCGATCGCGGAAGGCGAGGCAGCGGAACCCGTCCCATTTCGGCTCGTATTGCCACTGGCTGCCCCGCGGCAGGGCGCTCGCGGGTTCCGCCTCCATCGGCGCCGTGCCGAAGGGAACCGCCAGGGTGATCGCGTCCTTGCGGCCGCCACCGCGTCTCGAAGTCTCCATGGTTTACCGGAACCTCCGGCTCCGGATCCGGTTCCAGCCCATTGCCGCCGCGGGAGGCGCCGGGATGACCACCATCGAGGAGGAACTGCCCCCGCCGACGCTGCGGACGATGGCGCACTCCTTCCTGCGCGCGATCCGCATGCTCGCCCCGGCGCGCAGGGTCGCGACGACGACCGCCGGTGTTCCGCGAGCAGCTGAGCCACGCGGTGTCCTTCGTCGTGCTGGTGCCGATCGCGTTCCGGATGAACTGGCGCCGTCGCCGACCTCGCTGTTCAGCTCGTGAGCGGCGCCGCGGGGATCGGCCAGTTGGGCGTCTCCGCGAGGCGGTATAGATCGGTGGCGTTGAGGCCGAAGAGTTGGGCGCGCTCGTTGACCGAGAGCTGGGTGGTGCACTCCTCGAGCGCGGCCTTGGTCTCGGCATAGCTGGCCGCCAGCGTGCAGACCGGCCAGTCGCTGCCGTAGACGCAGCGCCGCGCGCCGAAGATCTCGAGCGTCTCCTCGACATAGGGCCTGAGGTCGTTGGCGTGCCAGTTCTGCCAGTCGGCCTCGGTGACCATGCCCGAGAGCTTGCACCAGACGTGCTCGCGATGGGTGCGGAACGGGCGCATCGCTTCGGCCCAGGGTCTGAAGATGCCGCGCCGGATCATCGGCTTGGCGATGTGGTCGACGACGAAACGCAGCGCGGGGAACTGGACGACGACGGACAGCGCCGCGGGGATCTCGCGCGGGCGCAGCAGCAGGTCGTAGACGAGCCCATGGCGCTGCACCGCCTCGAGTCCGCGCAGGACGTCGGCGCGCCTCAGCCAGTCCGGATCGGGCTCGTCATGCACCTGGTGGCGAACGCCGACGAGGTGGCGCCCCATCGGACCGTCCTTCAGCCGCGACAGGATCTCGTCGATCTCCGGCGCCGTGAGATCGACCCAGCCGACGACGCCCGCGACGAAGGGCGTGCGGGCCGCGATGGCGAGGAACTCGCGCGTCTCGGCCATGCTCGACTGCGTCTGGACGAGCACGGTGCGGTCGACGCGTGCCGCGCGCAGCAGCGGCACCATGTCCTCCGGCGCGAAGACCCGGCGAAGCGGGGACATCGCCTCGCCCGCCATCCACGGGAAGTCGCCCCGGGCGGGATCCCAGAAATGATGATGCGCATCCACGACGATGTGAGCCATTGCGTGACACTCCCTGGCGCGACCAGGATGCTCGCATCGCCGCGCGGGTCGTGTCACGGACCGGTCGAGCGGCACAGCAGCGGGGGAGAGGGCCAGGGATGTTCGCCTATGTCGGATCGTTCACCACGCCGGATCGCAACGGGCGCGGGAACGGCATCAACGTGTTCGCGGTCGACCGGACGAGCGGCGCCTGGACCCATGTGCAGACGCTCGGCGGCCTGGAGAACCCGTCCTTCCTGGTGACGAGCGCCGACCAGCGCTTCCTCTACGCCGTGCATGGCGGGCGCGACTTCGCGACCGCCTTCGCGCTCGATCCCACGAGCGGCAGGGCGACGCCGCTCGGGACCGCCGCCACCGGCGGCGTCAACGGCGTGCGCCAGGACTTCGATTCAAGCGGCCGCTTCATGGTGGTCGCCAACTACATCGCGGGAAACGTGTCGGTCCTGCGCGTCGGCGAGGATGGCCGTCTCGCCGACTACCACGACCTGCTGTTCCTCGCCGGCGAGCTCGGCCCGCACCGCATCGAGCAGACGCGCCCGCATCCGCACGACGTCGCCTTTGATCCGACGCGCGGCTTCGTGACCATTCCCGACAAGGGCCTGGACGCGGTCTTTGTGCTGCGCTTCGAGCGCGACAAGGGCCGCATCGGACTGCATCGCGCGGTGCGCACGCGCCCGGGCGCCGGGCCGCGGCACATCGCCTTCCACCCGAAGCTGCCCTTCGCCTATGTCTGCAACGAGCTCGACAGCAGCGTCGGCGCCTATCGCTGGGACGCCAAGGACGGCGAGCTCGCGCCGATCCAGGTCGTGCCGTCGCTGCCCGACGACTTCTTCGGCGCGAACACGACCGCCGAACTCGCCTTCAGCGCGGACGGCCGCTTCCTCTACTGCTCCAATCGCGGCCACGACAGCATCGCGATCTACTCGATCGAGCCGACCACCGGCCGGCTGACGAGCATCGGCTTCGAGACGACGCTGGGCCGCGATCCGCGCTTCATCGGCCGCGACCCGACCGGCCGCTTCCTCTACGCGACCAACGAGAACGGCGACAACGTCGTCGGCTTCGCGATCGACGCGGCGAGCGGCCGCCTCGCGCCGACCGGCATGAACATCAAGCTCGGCAGCCCGGTGACGATCGCCTTCGCCGGCGGGTGACGTTGCTCAGACGCCCCTCCTCGAATGAGGAGGGGCGTCGAGTGCCGGCCCTCAATACGCCAGCGCGCAGCCGTCCTTGCGGGGGTCGGAGCCGGCGCTGTAGGTGCCGTTCGCCCAGTCGACGCGGATCATCTGGCCGCCGCCCCAGGGCGAGTCGACGCGCTTGATCGGATGGCCGCGGCGCGCGAGCTCCTGCGCCGCCGCCTCGGGCACGCCTTCCTCGAGGCCGTAGGTGCCGTCGACGAAGAAGGCGCGCGGCATGTCGAGCGCCTCCTGCGGATCGCAGCCGTGGTCGATGACGTTGCCGAGCACCCAGGCATGGCCGATCGGCTGGAACTGGCCGCCCATCACGCCGTAGGTGGCGAAGACCTTGCCGTCCTTCTGCACCATGCCCGGGATGATCGTGTGCAGCGGGCGCTTGTTGGGCGCGACCTGGTTCGGGTGGCCGTCCTTCAGCGTGAAGCCGCAGCCGCGGTTCTGCAGCATGACGCCCGTCTTGGGCGAGCAGATTCCCGAGCCGAAGCCGTGGAACAGCGAGTTGATGAACGAGCAGATGTTGCGGTCGCGATCGACGACCGTGAGATAGATCGTGTCCTTGTGGATGCCGACATCCTCGGACCAGGAGGGCTGCGTCGCCTTCTGCATCGAGATGCGCGAGCGCCACTTCTCGGCCTGCTTCTTGTCGAGCAGCTGCGCGACCGGCACCTCGGCATGCGCGGGATCGGCGACGTAGCGGTTGCGCAGGCCGTAGGCGAGCTTGGTCGCCTCGCCATAGGCGTGCAGCCGGTCGGCCGAGAGCGGCGCGTCGAAGCTGTAGCCCTCGAGGATGTTGAGCAGGATGAGCGCCGTGATGCCGTGGCCGTTCGGCGGGATCTGGAAGCAGGTATGGCCGCGATAGTCGGTCGTGATCGGCTTCACGTAGTCGCCGCGATGGTTGGCGAAGTCGGCGAGCTGATGCGTGCCGCCGAGTGCGCGCAGCGCCGAGACCATGTCCTCGGCGATCGGCCCCTCGTAGAACGCCTTGGCGCCGTCGCGCGCGATCGCCTCCAGCGTCTGCGCGAGCTCGGGCAGGCGATGCGTCTCGCCGACCTGCGGCGCGCGACCCTTGGGCAGGTACATGCGCTTCGAGGCCTCGTTGCCCGAGAGCTTCGCGAGCGAGGCGTGCCAGTCGCGCGCGACGCGCGGCGAGATCGCGTAGCCGTTCTCCGCGTAGCCGATCGCGGGGGCGAGCACCTCGGCCATCGACTTGCGGCCATGGTCCTTCACCAGGGTCGTCCACGCCTCGATCGCGCCGGGGATGGTCACGGCGTGCGGCGAGGTGAGGGGGATGTCCTTGAGGCCGGCGGCCTTGAACACGTCGGGCGTCAGCGCGCCGGGCGCGCGGCCCGAGCCGTTGTAGCCGATCACCTCGCCGGAGCCGCCCTTGCAGTAGAGCGTGAAGACGTCGCCGCCGACGCCGGTCGATTCCGGCTCGACCACGGCGAGGACCGCCGCCGCCGCCACCGCCGCGTCCATCGCCGTGCCGCCGGCGCGCAGCAGATCGAGCGCCGCCTGGGTCGCGAGCGGATGCGAGGTCGCCGCGGCGCCGTTCATGCCGTGGACTGTGGATCGGCCGGGAAGCTGGAAACTGCGCATGCGTGAACTCCTGGGGCGCGGCCCGCGATCGGGACGGTATGGAGGCCTTTTGCCGCAGCCGGCCGCGGATGGCCAGTGCGCGCTGCGCATGGAGTGCCGCCTGCGGCGGAGATTCCTTCCCCGTTCAGCAGGCCGTCATTCATTCAGCAGAAGAACAGGCCGCCGGCGATCGGAATGGAGGCGCCGGTGACGTAGGCCGCGCCCGGCCCCGCGAGGAAAGCCACGACCGACGCGACCTCCGCAGGCGCGCCGACGCGTCCCAACGGGATGTCCTGGACGCGCGGCGGCGGGAAGCGGCGCGTCATCTCGGTGTCGATCACGCCGGGCGCGACGCAGTTGCAGCGGATCCCCAGCGGCCCCCCCGATCGTGCGAAATGCCGGTTGAGGCTCTCGAGCGCGCCCTTGGACGCGCTGTACTCGGGCGCGACGACGAGGCTGCCGCGATGCGCGGCCATCGACGAGATCAGCACGATGGCGCCCGCGCGGCGGCGCTCCATCACGGGCCAGGCCGCGGCGACCAGCGCATAGGCGCCGTCGAGATTCACCCGCAGCACGCGCTGCCAGTCCGCCTCGCCGGAGACCGCGCCGCCGATCGTGGCGACACCGGCGCAGGGCACGACGACGTCGATGCGCGGGCGTGCACCCAGCGCGCGCTCGACGGCGCCACGATCGCTCACATCGAGGACGAGGCCTTCGAAACGGCCGCCGCGGGCGGCGATCGCCGCCGCCGTCTCCGCCTGCACTGCGAGGTCGATGCCGATCACCTCGGCACCCTCGGCCGCGAGCCGCTCGGCGACCGCGCGGCCGATGCCGGTGGCGGCGCCGCTGACGACGGCGACCTGTCCCGCGAGCGCGCTCACGGCTTCTCCTCGCGCGGCTTCGGCTTCAGATGCGCGTAGTTCTGCGTGATGTACCACTCGTAGTACTCGCTCCAGAGGATCGGCTTGTGCTTCGGCGGGTCGTCCGGCCCGCGGCAACTCGGCACGCACTCGATGCGCGCATCGAGCCCCGGATTGAAGAAGAACGGGTTGGAGTGACGATGCCGGCCGCGCGAGACGACGACGCGATGCGGCGTCGACAGGAAGCGGTCGTTGGTCCAGCGCCTGAGAATGTCGCCGGAATTGACCAGGATCGCGCCCGGTATCGTCGGCGGCGCGATCCACTCGCCGCTTGTGAGCCTGAGTTCGAGGCCCGGCGTCGCGGACTGCGCGATCATCGTGAGGAAGCCGGCATCGGTATGCGGCGCGAGGCCGAACTGGTTCTCCTCCGGGGCGTCGTCGGGAGGGTAATGCGCGACGCTGATCGCGATCTGCGCGTCGACGAAGAACGGGCGGAAGAAGTCGTCGGGCAGCGAGAGCGCGCGCGCGTAGAGCGGCAGCAGCGACTGGCCCAGCGCCTCGAAGCTGTCGAGGTAGCGCTTGAACGTCGTGCGGAACCCGGGCTGCCAGGCGGGCCACTTGTTCGGCTGGCGGAAGCGCCTGCCGGCGAGCACGTCGGGATGATCGAGCGGCAGGTCGCGGCGCAGGATCATGATCTCGCAGACATCGGGCCGCGTGTTGTCGTTCACGTCCGAGCTGCGGATCAGGCTCTGCTTCAGCGGCTGGAAACCGGACTGCTGATGGTCGATGCGCACCGTCAGCTTCTGCTCGAGCGGCGAGGCGAAGAACCGCGCGTTCTCCTCGAACGCCGTGTCGATCAGTGCCTGCTCGACGCCGTGGTCGACCAGGAAGAAGAAGCCGACCTTCTCGCAGGCCGCGCGCAGCGTCGCCGCCGCCGCGTCCGCCGCGCCCGAATGTCCGGCGCGGACGGGACCGAGATCGACGATCGGGAGGTCCTGCGTCCTCACGCGCCGCGCCTGCCCATCATGTGACGCGCCATGGCGACGATGTCCGCGGCCGTCGGCGCCGCGTGCTTCTCGAGCACGGGCGAGAAGGGCTTGGGCGCGTGCGGCGAGTTGATCCGGCGCACCGGCCCGTCGAGCCAGCCGAAGCGATGCTCGGCGATCGTCGCCGCGATGTCGGCCGCCATCGCGCAGCGCGGCGTCGCCTCGTCGACCACCAGCGCACGGCTGGTCTTCTCGACCGAGGCGAAGATCGTGTCGGTGTCGAGCGGCGAGAGCGTGCGCGGGTCGACGATCTCGAGCAAGATGCCCTCGGCCTCGAGCTGCTCCGCGGCCTCGAGCGCGCGATGCACCATCGAGCCGATCGCCACGCAGGTGATGTCGCGCCCCTCGCGCGCGATGCGCGCCTTGCCGAAGGGGATGGTGAAGTCCGGATCGTCCGATACCTCGCCCTTGAGCGCGTAGAGCATCTTGTATTCGAAGAACATCACGGGGTCCTCGCCCCGGATCGCCGTCTTGAGCAGGCCCTTGGCGTCGGCCGGCGTGGAGGGTGTCGCGACGAGCAGGCCGGGCACGTGCACGAACCAGCTCTCGAGCGCCTGGGTGTGCTGGGCCGCGGTGCCGCGACCCATGCCACAGGGCGAACGGATGACGAGCGGCATCTTCGCCTGGCCGCCGCTCATGTAGCGCAGCTTCGCCGCCTGGTTGACGATCTCGTCCATGCAGACCGTCATGAAGTCCTGGAACATGATCTCGCAGACGACGGGCCCGCCGGTCATCGCCGCGCCCACGGCCATGCCGATAAAGCCCGGCTCCGAGATCGGCGTCTGCACGAGCCGGCGCGGATGATCGGTCGCGATCTGGCGGTGCACGCCGAAGACGCCGCCCTGCGCGACGATGTCCTCGCCCATGATGAACAGATCGGGGAAGCGGGCGAACTCCTCGATGAGCGCCTCCTGGAGCGCGTCGCGGAAGGTGATCTCGCGCAGGGCCATGGGCGTGCTCCGGGTCAGGCCGCGGTGACGTCGGTCATGAGGCGGTCCTCGGCCGGGAAGGGGCTCGCGAGCGCGAAGGCGACCGCGCCCTTGATCTCCGCCTCGACCTCGGCGGCGATCGCGTCGGCGCGCGCGCCGTCGAGCAGGCCGGCGCCGGTCAGCTCGCGCCGGAAGCGCTCCAGCGGATCGGTGCGCTCGCGCAGCGCCTGGATGTGCTCGCGCGTGCGGTAGACCTGCATGTCCGATGTCGTGTGGCCGTAGTAGCGCTGGGTCTTGCACTCGAGCAGCGTCGGCCCCAGCCCGCGCCGCGCGCGGTCGACCGCCGCGGCGGTCGCGAAATGCACCGCGCGCACGTCGTTGCCCGTCGACCGTCACGCCGGGAATGCCGTAGGGCGCGGCGAAGGCGGAGATGTCCTCGGCCGCGATGTTCTCCTTCGCGGGAACCCATTGCGCGTACTCGTTGTGCTCGCACAGGAAGATGACGGGCAGCTTCCACAGCGCCGCCATGTTCATGACCTCGTGGAAGGTGCCGCGCGAGGACGCGCCGTCGCCGAAGAAGGCGACCGCGACCTGGTCGGTGCCCTTGCGCTTGGCCATGAGTGCCGCGCCCGCCGCGATGCCGAAGCTCGAGCCGACGATGCCGTTGGCGCCGAGCATGCCGATGGAGAAATCCGCGATGTGCTGCGAGCCGCCCTTGCCCGCGCAGTAGCCGTCGGCGCGGCCGAACAGCTCGGCGAACATCCGGTCCATGCGGGCACCCTTGGCGAGGCAGTGCCCATGGCCGCGATGGGTCGACACGATGAAGTCGTCCCGGCGCAGCGCGCTGCACACGCCGACCGGCGTCGCCTCCTCGCCGATGCACACGTGCAGCGCGCCGTAGAGATCGCCGGTCGTCGAGTGGTAGATCGCGGTCTCCTCGAAGCGGCGGATGCGCAGCATGTCGGAGTAGAGCCGCAGCAGCATCTCGGGCGGGAGATCGTTGGGCGCAGTCATCCGCGTGTGTCCCGTGGGTTCAGGAGAGGAGGTCTGCCGGCGCGTCGAGCGCCTGCGCGAGATCGGCGAGGAAGCGCGCGCCGTCGGCGCCGTCGAGCGCGCGGTGGTCGAAGACGAGCGTGGCCGTGACGCGCCGTCGCTCGCCCTGCTGGCGCACGCGGCCGAGGCCGAGGATCGCGACCTGCGGCGGGTCGATGATCGGCTGGAAGGAGTCGACGCCGAGCGCGCCCAGGTTCGACAGCGTGAAGGTCGCGTCGACCTGCGCCTGGCCGCTCAGCGCGCCACCACGGGCCGCGGCGATCAGCGCATCGAGCTCATCCGCGAGCTGGGCGAGCCGCTTGTCCTGGGCCTGGCGCAGCACCGGCACCGCGATGTCGTCCGCCAGCGCCACGGCGACGGCGAGATCGACGTCGCGCCGCTCATGGATCGTATCGCCCCTGAACCACGAATTCAGCCGTGGATGCCGCACGAGCGTCGTCGCCACGGCGCGCGCGGAAGAGGGCGGTCCAGGAGGGGCCCCGCCGCGCCGCGCGCAGATCCGCGAGCGCGGTGACGTCGAGCTCGCGAACCAGCGGCACCATCGGGATCTCGCGCCAGGCGCGGCTCATGCGCTCGGCGATGCGCTTGCGCGCGCCGGCGAGCTTCACGACGCGCCCGGCGCCGTCGCCGCCACCGGCGCGCTCGACATCGGCGCGCACGATCAGCCCGTCGGGCCCGGTTCCGCTCAGCCCCTCCAGCGACAAGCCCAGCCGCTCGGCCGTGCTGCGCGCGAGCGGCGAGGCGAGGATGCGCCGCCACGTTGCGGGTTCGGCCGCTGCTGCGCGCGACGATGGCGTCGCGGTTGCCGGCGCCGTCGAGGTCGTCGTGGCGCTGGCCGCCGGTGCGGTGACGTCGACCGTCTCGCCCGCCTCGCCGATCAGCGCGATCGTGGCGCCCACCGGCAGCTCCGCCTGCAGCTCGACGAGATGCGCGAGCACGGTGCCGGCGACGGGCGCCTCCACCTCCATCGACACCTTGTCGCTCTCGACCACGGCGAGCAGGTCTCCGCGCGCGACGGCGGCGCCCACGGGCTTGAGCCACTCGACGACCTTCCCGCTCTCCATCGTGTGCCCGAGATTGGGCATCCCGATCCTCGTGGCCATGGCGTGCTCCGTCAGGGCATCAGCCAGCGCGGCAGGAAGAGGATGATGTCCGGCACGTAGGTGCAGATCGCGAGCACGCCGCACAGGGTCAGGAAGTAGGGCCAGCAGTTCCGGAAGATCGTGACGATGTCGACGCGTCCGATGACCGCGAGCGTGCTCAGCACCAGCCCGACCGGCGGCGTCAGCAGGCCGAGGGTCAGGTTGATCACCATGACGACGCCGAGGGCGATCGGGTCGACGCCGAGATTGACGAAGATCGGGAAGGTGATCGGCGCCAGCACGAGCATGATCGGCAACGCATCCATGAACATGCCGAGCAGCAGCAGGATCAGGTTGAACAGGAACAGCAGCACGTGCACGTCGGACGAGATCGAGAGCATCGCGTTGGTGAGGATCTGGCCGAAGCGTTCCTGCAGCGCAATGCGCGCGAACATGCTCGCGACGCCGGCCATCAGCATGATGATCGCGGTCGCGCCCGCGGCGCGGGCCGCGCAGTCGATGACCTTGGAATGTCGAGCGTCCGGTAAACGAAAAGGCCGAGCGCCATCACGTAGACGACCAGGATCGCGGCCGCTTCAGTGGGCGTCGCCAGCCCCATCATCATGCTGCGCAGCACGATCAGCGGCGCCGCGAGCGGCAGCAGGGCGCCCATCGTGGCGCGTAGCAGTTCGCCTCGGCTCACCCGCGGCTCGCGGGGATAGTTGCGTGCGCGGCAGATGAAATAGGTGAGCACGAACATCGCCACGAACATCAGGACGCCGGGCAGCACGCCCGCGAGGAACAGCTTGCCGATCGACAGGTTCTGGATGGCGCCGAGCAGCACGAACAGGATCGAGGGCGGGATGATCGGGCCCACGGTCGAGGCGGCGGCGATCACACCGCAGGCGAAGGGGCGCGGATAGCCGCGCTTCTCCATCTCGGGGATCAGGACCGCGCCGGTCGCCGCGGCGTCGGCGACCGCCGAGCCGGACATGCCGGACATGATGAAGTTCGTGGTCACGGCGACGTTGGCGAGGCCGCCATGGATGTGGCCCACGAACGCCGCCGCGAAGCGCACGAGCCGTTCGGTCACCCCGGCCGCCGACATCAGGTGTCCGGCGAAGAGGAAGAGCGGTATCGCGAGGAGCGTGAAGCTGCGCACGCCCTCGAGCATCTGTTGCGGCAGCAGCGCCAGCGGGATCGGGAAGCTCACGAGTCCGCTGACGAAGAGATAGGTGAGGCAGGCCACGCCGATCGCCCAGGCGATCTCCATGCCCAGGACCGTCAGGACCAGCATCACCACGATGAGCAGCGTGAGCAGCACGGCTCAGCCCGATGCGTCGGCTGCCCGGCGCGCGCAGCCGGCGCACGCTGCGCCGGAGCTGGACCAGCTGGAAGCACAGCATGACGAAGAGGCCGGTCGGCAACGCGCCGGTGAGCACCGCGCTCGGCCAGCGCGTCGCCTCGAGCTTGCCGTAGAGGCTGAGCTCGAAGACGTCCCAGGAGTGATAGAGCAGCACCGCGAGGAAGAAGACGACGATGAGATGCATCGCGATCTCCAGCAGGCCGGCGATGCGCCGCGGGAGAAGGCGGGTCACGGCGTCGACGCGCACGTTCCAGCCGCTCGCGATCGCCATTCCCGCGGCGAGGAACCCCATCCAGATGAAGATCAGGATGGCGATCTCCTCGCCCCAGAAGGGCGGGTTGTTGAAGAAGTAGCGCGCGACCGTGGCGTAGAAGATCACGAAGGTGATCGCGATCAGGCCGAGGCCGCTTAGATAGTAGATGATCCGCGTCGCGATGCTGCCGCGGTCGATGTCGCCGGACTCTTCCAAGCAGCCGCTCCCGGGGCCGGACGCCGCGCGCGGGCGGGAAGGCGCTGCGTGCGCCCTCCCGCCGGCCCGATCAGGCCTTCTTGATCTCTTCGTAGGCGCCGGCGCCGTAGGTGTCGGTCACCAGCTTGCGCGCGAGCGGCTCCATCATCGTCTCGAGCTCGGCGTCGCTGAGCTTGATGACGGTGTCGTCGCCGTTCGCCTTGCGCCACGCCGCGAGGTCGTTCGCCTTGTTGCGCATCGGCCGGTCGACGAGCCACTCCTTCTGGTACTCGACGAAGGTGTCGGTGAAGAGCTTCTGCTGCTGCGCGTTGAGTCGCGCCCAGCTGCGCTCCCCGATGAAAATCTTGTCCATGCCGACGCCGAAATCGCTCTCGACGACGTACTTCGAGACCTCGAGGAACTTGTTCGCGATCATGATGTTCAGGACGGTGATCAGCCCGTCGGCGACGCCCTGCTGGAGCGCGAGATAGACCTCGTTGAACGGCACCGGCGTCGGGATGCCGCCCATCAGGCGGACCGCGGCGGGGTAGGCCTCGAAGGGCGGGACGCGGATCTTCTTGCCCTGGACGTCCTTCCACGACGCGATGCGGCTGCGCATCGAGAGCGCGAAGGCGCCGGCCGAGCCGCCGCCGATGAAGCGCGCGCGGTAGCGCCGCTGCAGCGCCGCCGCGGCCTTCTGGCCGACGGGGCCGTTGAACACGCGCACGCCATGCGCGATGTCGCGCAGCAGGGCGGGCGTGTAGAGCACATCGAACTCGGACAGACCGGAATATCCGGTGAGCGCCATGTCGATCGAGCCGAGCGCGACGCTCTCGACGATGCTCTGCTCGGAACCCGCGTTGAGCACGAGCTGGATGTCGACCGCCCCGTTGGAGCGCTCCTTGAGCGCCTTCGCGAAGGCGGCGGCGAACTGGTTGGTCAGCGCCTGCTCGTTCGAGGCGTTGGCGTAGCGCAGGTTGACCGTCTGCGCCTTGAGGATCGCCGGCGCCATCGTCAGCCCGGCCGTTGCCGCCGCGCCGGCGGCAAGCTTGCGTCGCGTGAAGTGCATTTCCTGCTCCCCTCTGTCGCCGCCCGGTGACGCCGGGCTCTCGTGCACCGAAGTGGTCTTATTGATATAACCTTAGAAGTGCGGCGCGCAGCGAGTCAAATGCCGCCGCGACGGCGGGGAGGGCCGGATGCTGGACGACGGGTCGCACGACAGGCCGGTGATGGCGAGCGGTGCCGGCGGCGGCATCGGCCGACGCCGCGCCGAGCCGCGTCTCGCCCGGGCCGCGCGCGCGACGGGGCGACGGAGCTGACCCGTGCTCGCGCAGCCGCAGCCGCCGCTCTACCACCAGGTCTATCGCGAGATGCGCGAGCGCATCGCGGCCGGCGCCATCGCGGTCGGCGCGCGGCTGCCGCCCGAGGCGGAACTGGCGCGCCAGATGGACGTCTCGCGCATCACGCTGCGCCACGCGCTCAAGCTGCTCGCCGAGGAGGGGCTGATCGCCCGCGTCCATGGTCGCGGCACCTTCGTGAGCGCCCGCACGCGTCCGATGATCGCCAGCCTGCGCGCGACCGCGCCGGTGAACGCGGTCGCGAATATCGGTGCGAGTACGACGATCCAGGTGATCGAGTGCCGCATCGTGCGGGCCCCGGCCGAGGTGGCGCATCACCTCGCGCTGAGGCGCGGCGACCCGGTGCAGAAGGCGGTGCGCCTGCGCGTCCACGAAGGTGCGCCGGTGGCGCTGGTCACGACCTACGTGCCGGAGGAGATCGGGCGGCGGATTCCCCGCGCGGCACTGGACCGTGCGACGGTGCTCGAGCACATCCAGGCGGCGGGATTCGAGCCGGCGCAGGCCGAGCACGCGATCTCGGCGCTGTCGGCGGATGCGCGCGCGGCGCGCCATCTCGGCGTCGCGCGCGGCGCGCCGCTGCTCGCGGAACGGCGCGTGGTGTTCACGGCGACCTGGCGTCCCATCGAGCTGCTGGTGTCGGCCTGCCGGCCCGACCGCTACGAATTCCGGGTGTCGCTCACCCTCACGGACGGCGGCGGCGGCGACGGCGCGGCGCGCGAACTGGTACAGAATGAATCGCTGCTGCGCGCGCTGGCGCGCTGAGCGGCGGACAGGCGAGAGGACGGGAGACGATGGCGTACGATCTCAAGATCACCGGCGGCTGGATCGTCGACGGCACCGGCGCGCCGGGTCGCCATGGCGATGTCGGCATCCGCGCCGGCAAGGTGGTGGCGCTCGGCGACGCGCCCGACGTCGCGGCGCGGACGATCGCGGCCGACGGACGCGTGGTGGCGCCGGGCTTCGTGGACATCCACACCCATTACGACGCGCAGGTGATGTGGGATCCGCTTATGACGATCTCGCCCTGGCACGGCGTGACCTCGGTCGTCGTCGGCTCCTGCGGCTTCGGCGTCGCGCCAACGCGGCCCGAGCATCGCCGGCTGATCCTGCGGATCCTCGAACGTGTCGAGGCGATGAGCCTCGCGGCGCTCGAGGCGGGGCTGGGCAGCGAGTGGCCCTTCGTCACCTTCCGCGACTATCTCGACGCGATAGCGGCGCGCGGCACCGCGATCAACATCGGGGTGATGGCCGGCCACACGCCGACGCGGCTGCACGTGATGGGCGAGGCGGCCGTGGAGCGCGCGGCCACGGCCGAGGAGGTCGCGGCGATGCAGGCGCTGGTCGTCGACGCGATGGAGGCGGGCGCGCTCGGCTTCGCGACGTCGACGTCGAAGATCCATGTCGGCTACGCCGGCAAGCCGGTGCCCAGCCGTCTCGCCGAGGAGCCGGAGATGATCGCGATGGCCGAGGCGCTCGCGCGCACCGGGCGCGGCGTCTTCCACTTCAACGGCAACCGCGAACCCGACTTCGAGCTGCACGCGCGCCTGCAGCGAGCGGCGGGCCGCACGCTGGTGTGGACGCCGCTGCTCTCCGGCCAGCTCGGCCGCGGCGGGCACCGCAAGTCGCTCGAGCGCGCGGCGCGTGACGCGCGCGACGGCCTGCCGATCGTGCCGCAGGTCGCCTGCCGGCCGATCGTGAGCGAATGGAATTTCGGCACGCCGGTGATCCTCGACACCTGGGCGCTGTTCGCGCCGGTGCGCGCCGCCGCCGACGAGGCGGCGATCCGGCGGATCTACGCCGATCCGCAGTTCCGCGCCGCCTTCCGCGAGGAGGTCGAAGGCCGCGGCGGTCGCGACGCCGCGTTCTCCGGCGGCGCGCGCGAGGGCGAGTCCCGGCGCCAGTCCTTCACCCTCACGGAAATCTCCTTCAGCCCGCGCCATCCCGAGCTCGAGGGACGCGGGCTCTTCGCGCTCGCGCGCGAGCGCGGCGTCCATGCCTGCGACCTGGCGCTCGATCTCGCGCTGGAAGCCGATCTCAAGATGCGCTTCCGCACGCCGATCGTGAATTTCGACGAGGTGGAGGTCGAGGAGCTGATCACCGATCCGCATGTCGTCATCGGGCTCGGCGACGGCGGCGCGCATATGAGCCAGCTCTGCGACGCGTGCTACTCGACGCATCTGCTCGGCCACTGGGTGCGCGAGAAGAAGGCGCTCACGCTGGAGACGGCGGTGCACATGCTCACCGGACGCACCGCCGCGCTCTACGGCATCGAAGGGCGCGGACGCCTGGCTCCCGGTCTGCCGGCCGACATTGTGGTGTTCGATCGCGACACCGTCGGCGCCGGGCCGCTCGAGCGCGTGCACGATCTCCCGGCCGCGGCCGACCGGTTGATCTCCAAGCCGCGGGGGATCGCCGCGGTCATCTGCAACGGCGAGGAACTGCCGCCGCCGGGCGAGGCATGGCCGAACGGGCGGCGCCTGCCGGGACGGTTGCTGCGCGGCGGCGGCGCGGGCTGACCACGAGCGGCGCGCCCGCCGCTCAGCAGCGCGCGGCGAGGGTCACCGGCAGTTCGGCTCCCGAGATCGCCGCCCCCGCGTCGGCGCACAGCAACGCGGCCGCGCCCGCGAGATCTGCGGGCAGGACGGCGCGCCCGGCAGGGCTCGCGTCGGAATCGACCGGGCCCGGAATCAGCACGTTCGCGGTGACGCCGTCGGCCGCGAGGGCAGGGGCGAGGGACAGCAGCAGTCGGCGCTGCGCCGCGCGCGCGGCGAGCACGGCCAGCCGTTCGGTATCGGGCCGCGCGGCGACGGGCGGCGCGACGCACACGACGCGCCCCCAGCCGCGCGAGACCATCGGCGGCAGCGTTGCCTGCAGCACCTGCGTCGTCGCGACGACATGAATTGCAACCTGTCGTTGGATTTCCGCGGCGTCGAGCGTCGCGAAGGGCATGGCGGTCCGGGCGCCGATGCAGAAGGCGACGATGTCGATCTGCTCGAGCGCGGCGACGGCGCGCGCCGCGAGACGGTCGCCGGCATCCGGCTCTGCCATGTCTTGATCCAGCACGACCACGTGCGCGCCACGCCCGCTGCATTCCTGGGCTGTCTCGGTGCCCGCGTCCGGCAACCCAGAGGCGGCATCGGCGGCGCTGCTGCACGCGATCGGCAATCTTGCGCCATGCTCAGCGAAAACATGAGCCAGCGCGCGCCCATAGGAGCGGCTACCACCAATGACCAGTGCCCCGTATCCTTCCAATGAAAAGCGCGAATACATGAGTCGCTCCCGCGGTGACGATCGGCTATCAGAACACCGCCGATGTCGAGGAGCCAAACAACGACTTCCGACGCGGGCAACGAGGGAGTGCAATGGCGATGCGTGGTCCGGAGATCGCCGGACGTCGTGATCGAGTTGTGGGCGCGATGCGCGGCATCTCTGGCGTGCACGTCACGCCCTACGATGCCGATGGCGCGATCGCGTACGACGTGCTCGCGCGGCTCGTGCGCCGGATCGCCGATGCCGGCGTCCACAACATCGTCAGTGGCGGGAACACCGGCGAGTTCTTCGCGCTGACGGCCGACGAGGTCGAGCGTCTGCAGGCCCGCGCGATCGCGGCCGTCGACGGCCGCGCGATCGTCACCGCGGCGGTGGGACGCTCGCTGGTCGAGGCGATCGCGACGGCGCGCGCTGCGAAGCGCGCGGGCGCCGACGCCGTCATGGTCCACCACCCGGCCGATCCCTTCGCCGCCCCGAGCGCGCAGGCCGACTACTTCATCGCCGTCGCCGAGGCCGTCGAGCTTCCGGTCATGGCGTATCTTCGCAGCGACGCGATCGCGCTCGCCGACGTCGTGCGCGTCGCGACCCATGCCAACGTCGCCGGGGTCAAGTTCGCCTCGACCAACGTGATGCTGCTCGCCGAATGCGTGCGCGCGACCGCCCGCTCCGGCGCCAACTGGATCTGCGGACTGGCCGAGGGATGGGCGATCCCGTTCTACGCGCTCGGCACGCGCGGCTTCACCTCCGGCCTCGTCAACGTCGATCCCGCCCGCTCGCTGGCGATCTGGTCGCGGCTCGAGGCGGGCGACTACACCGCCGCGCGCGCGATGGTGACCCAGGTCGCGCCGTTCGAGGCCCTGCGCGCGCGCCACGCCAACGGCGCCAATGTCACCGTCGTGAAGACGGCGCTCGAACTTCTCGGCTGGCGCATGGGGGCCGTCCGGCGCCCGGGCCTGCCGATGCTGGACCGCGGCGATCGCGATGCGCTGCGGACGATCCTCGAAGCCTGGGGCCTCCGCGCGGACGATGCGCCGGACGCCGCCAGGAACGTCGCCGAATGAGTGCCACCCGCGGATAGACCAATGCAGAAGCACATTCCCACCCCCGGCTCCTCGCTGCGCCCCGTCGGCGGCGTCACGCTGCGTTCCGTGCCGGCGGCCGGCAATACGAACCGCGACCTCCAGCCCGAGGACCGCACGCCGGTCTTCGGCGAGCTGCAGATCCAGGCGCTCGGTCCCATCGTCGGGCCGCGGCGGCTGCTGCACTTCGCCTTCGCGACCGACGCCGACGCGGCGCGCGCCGACCGCACCCGCCTCGAGCTGCTCTGCCGCAGCCTCGGCCAGGCCGCGCCCCAGCCGGACCTGCGCCATCACCGCGTCGATCTCGGCGATGCGCGCCTCTACTGGGAGCAGCAGAACGAGTTCACGTCTTACACCTGGGAAGTCGCCGGCGCCGGTGCCCCGCTGTCCTCGAAGCCGGGCGCGCGCAACGCGGCGATGAAGCACATCGAGCCGCCGGGGCCGCTGCTCACGGCGACCGACCTGCACATCGTCCCCGAGTCGGCGATGCTGCCGATCGAGACGATCTTCGGCGCGACCACGGTCGGCATGTCGAAGGTCGAGGGCGGTGCGGCGACCATCGCCAGCGACCTGCGTACCGACGAGGAGGGCTTCACACGCATCCTCGTCAGCCACGAGAACCTGTCGCCGGCGCGCGCCGGCGGTCTCGTGCAGCGCCTGCTCGAGATCGAGACCTGCCGCGCGCTCGCGCTCATCGGCCTGCCCGAGGCGCAGCGCATCTCGCCGATCCTGAAGACCATCGAGACCACGCTCACCGGCGTGACCTACTCGATGACCCATGTGCGCGGGCCCAACGCCGATCGCGGCCTGCTCGAGGAGCTCACCGGGCTCGCCGCGAATCTCGAGGCGGAGTCGTCGTCCTCGCGCGACCGCTTCCGCGCCAGCCGCGCCTACGACACGCTAGTCCAGCAGCGCGTGAGCACGCTCGGCGAGGATCCGATCGCCGGCCACGCCAGCGTCGGCTCTCTGCTGACGCGGCGCCTGCGCCAGTCGATGCTCAGCGTCGAGATCACCGAGGAGAAGCTGGTCGCGCTGTCCGGCCGCCTCGAGCGCGCCATCGACCTGCTGCGCACGCGCGCCGACGTGACGATCGAGCACCAGAACCGCGACATCCTGCATGCCATGAGCGACCGCTCGAAGCTGCAGATCCGCCTTTTCCAGGTGGTCGAGCTGATCGCGCTGGCGGTGGTCAGCTACTACATCGTCTCGCTTGCCGCCTATCTGCTCAAGGCAGTCAACTTCTTCACGCCGATCGTCGAATCCGACCTCGTGCTGGCCGGCATGGTCCCGATCGTCTTCGCGATCGTCTGGTTCATCCTGCGCCGCATCCGCAAGCGCGCGGTCGAAGCGAGCTCCTGAGCCGGCGCCTGCGCGGCCGCGACATCGACGAGGATTGACGCCGTCGCCCGCCGCGGGTCCTGATCCGCGGATGGCAAACTCCTCCTCAGCCGGCGGCCCGCCGGTCGAGCTGCGCTTCCTCGGCGCGGCCAACACCGTCACGGGCTCCTGCCTCGAGCTGCGTCTTCCCGGCGGCAGGCTGCTCGTCGATTGCGGCCTCTTCCAGGGGCCGAAAGCGTTGCAGGCGCTCAACTTCGCGCCGTTCCCGATCGATCCCTCGACCATCGACGCGGTGATCCTGACGCACGCGCATGTCGATCACGTCGGGCTGTTCCCCAAGCTCGCCCGCGACGGCTTCCGCCGCCGCGCCTATGCGACGCCCGCGACCTGCGATCTCCTCGCCTGGATCCTCACGGATTCCGGCGCCATCCACGAGAGCGAGGCGGATCGCATCAACCGCCGCAACCGCAAGCGCGACCAGCCCGACGTGATGCCGCTCTACACGGTGGACGACGCCGAGGCGAGCCTGCGCCGCCTGGTGCCCACGGCGCGCGACAAGTGGTTCGAGCCGGTGCCCGGCACGCGCGCGCGGCTGCGCAATGCCGGCCACATCCTCGGCTCGAGCTGGCTCGAGCTGGAGGTGAGTCGCGCACCCGGCGAGGCGCCGCTGCGCATCGTCGTGTCGGGCGATCTCGGTCCGCCGGAAAAGACGCTGACCTTCGACCCGGCGCGCCCCGAGGCGGCCGACGTGCTGGTACTGGAATCCACCTATGGCGATCGCGACCGCCCGCCCGCCGATGAGGCGACCCGCCGCGCCGCGCTGGCGACCGAGGTGCGCGACGCGATGGCGGCCGGTGGCAATCTCATCATTCCCGCCTTCGCGGTGGAGCGAAGCCAGGAGCTCATCCACGACCTGCTCGCGCTGTCGCGGCGGCGCGAGATTCCCGACGTGCGCATCTTCCTCGACTCGCCGCTGGCGCATCGCGCGACCGACGTGTTCCGCCGCCATGCGCGCGAGCTCGAGGTCGCGGACGGCGCAGCCGCGCTCGACGGTCCGAACCTGCACATCGTGGAGACCGTCGAGCAGAGCAAGGCGATCGGCCGCGTCCATGCCGGCGCGATCGTGATCGCGGGCTCGGGCATGTGCGAGGCCGGGCGCGTGAAGCATCACCTCAAGGATCATCTCTGGCGCCCGCAATCGACGGTCCTGTTCGTCGGCTACCAGGCGCCGGGCACGCTCGGGCAGTTGATCCGCTCCGGCGCGGAGCGCGTGCGCATCCACGGCGAGGAGGTCGTCGTGCGCGCGCGCATCCGCGCCCTCGACGGCTATTCCGGCCATGCCGATCGCGGCGACCTGATCGCCTGGGCAAAGCCGGTGCTGGCCGGCGCGCGCGCGATCTTCCTGGTGCATGGAGAGTCGGCCGCGATCGCGTCGCTGCGCGGCGCGCTGGCGGAGGCCGGCGCCGACGCCGCGCGCATCGTCGTGCCCGAGCTCGACGAGCGCTTCGCGCTGCGCGGCAGCGGCGACGCTCTCGCGGCCGAGCGGCTGGCGACGGCGGCGCCCGAGCGCCGCGCGGACGGCGAGCTGCGCCGCGCGCTTGCGAGCGGGCGCGGACTGGCACAACGACTACGCGGCGCTCGTGCTCGAGGTTCATCGCGCGCTGCTCGCGGCGGGCGACGATGCGTCCAGACGCCGCATGCTCGATCGCGTGCGCGAGGCGATCTCGACCGGTCCGGGCTGAGATCGAAGGTCGGCATCGGCCACGCGCCGCGACATGCCGCCTCATGCGGCGGCGCGTCACTTCCTGTGACGGCGCCCGCTCGCCATTTTGGTCCCGCACGCGAGAGGTGCGTGCAGTACAGGGAAAGGGACACCCATGACCATCTGGTTCGTCCTGGCCGACGGCAAGCATGCGCGTTTCTACGAGCGCGTGGCCGCGGGCGCCAAGCTCACGCCGGTCGAAGGCGGCGAGTACGTCGCGGAGGACACGCATGCCTTCGCGCGCGAGCTCGGCAGCGACCGCCCCGGCCGCGCCCTTCGACACCGGCTCCGGCGCGCGCCACTCGATGGAGCCGCACACCGACCCCCATCAACGCAGCAAGGACGAGTTCGCGCGACGCATCGCCGGCATCCTCGACGAGGCGGTCGCCGCGAGAAGTGCCAGCGCCTCGTGCTGGTGGCGCCCGCGCGCACGCTCGGCGCGCTGCGCGATAGCCTGGCGCCGGCCACGCGCGAGCACGTCATCGCCAGCGCGAGCAAGGATCTGATCAAGACTCCGGTCGCGGAGCTGCCGGCGCATCTCGATCTGATCATGTCGGAACGCCGCTTCGGCATCTGAGGAGCGGTGATCGACATGAAGGCGCGCGACGTGATGACGGCCGGATTGGCGAGCGTGGGGCTCACGACGCCGGTGGCCGAGATCGCCCATCTCCTGCTCGAGCGCGCGATCGGCGCCGTGCCGGTGCTCGGGCCGGGCGGCGAGCCGCTCGGCGTCGTCAGCGAGTCGGATCTGGTCGCGCGCCCCGAACTCGGGACCGAGGCGCGGCCGCGCTGGTGGCTGCTGCTGCTGCGCGATCCGCAGCGCCAGGCGGCGGAGTTCGTCCGCAGCCATGGCCGGGTGGCCGCGGACGTGATGACGCCGGGCGTCGTCTGCGTGCATCCGGACTCGCCGCTGGGCGAGGCCGCGGCGCTGATGGCGCAGCGGCACGTCAGGCGCGTCTTCGTCGCGGAAGGCGGTCGGCTGCTCGGCGTCATCACGCGCGCGGATCTGCTGCGTGCGCTCGCGCGCCAGATCGACGCCCCGCCGCCCTCGGTGCGGGATGCCGCGCTGCTCGACGAGATCCGCCGCCGTTTCCAGGCGGAGCCCTGGGCCCGCGAGGCATGGGTCGCCTTCTCGGTGCGCGACGGCCGGGTGGAGCTGGCTGGCGCCGTCGAGTCCGACGTCCAGCGGCGCGCGCTCGATCTCCTGGTGCGCGGCGTGCCGGGCGTGGTCGACGTCGTCGATCACCTGCGCCGCCGCGATCCCGGCGGCGTCACGATCTACTGAGCGGCGAGGCCGCGCAGATAGGCGATCAGGCCCGCGGTCGACGCGTCGCGTCCGCTCGCCGCGGCCTTGCCCTCGACCATCGGCAGCAGCTGCGTGGCGAGTTCCTTGCCGAGCTCGACGCCCCACTGGTCGAAGGCGTTGATGCCGTGGATCGCCGCCTCGACGAACACGCGGTGCTCGTAGAGCGCGATCAGCTTGCCCAGCGTCGCCGGGTCGAGGCTGCGATAGGCGATCGTCACCGAGGGGCGGTCGCCCGGGAAGGTCTTGTGCGGTGCCAGCGCGGCCGCGGCTTGCGGAGGCTTGCCGGCGCGGCGCAGCTGCGCCTCGGCTTCCTCTCGGCTGCGGCCGATCATCAGCGCCTCGGACTGCGCGAGGCAGTTGGCGATCAGCAGCGCGTGATGCTCGGCCATCGCCGGCTCGTGGCCGCGCGCGGCGATCAGGAACTCCGCGGGCACGACGTCGGTGCCCTGGTGGAGCAGCTGGAAGAAGGCGTGCTGCCCGTTGGTGCCGGGCTCGCCCCACACCACCGGTCCGGTCGCCCGCGCGACGGGCGCGCCGTCCTTCGTCACGCGCTTGCCGTTCGACTCCATGTCGAGCTGCTGGAGATAGGCGGGCAGCCGCGCGAGCCGCTGGTCGTAGGGCAGTACTGCGCGCGTGGGGAAGCCGCAGACATTGCGGTGCCAGACGCCGATCAGGCCGAGCAGCAGCGGCAGGTTCCCGGCGGCCGGCGCGTCGCGGAAATGCGTGTCCATCGCGGCGGCGCCGGCGAGGAAGGCCTCGAAGTCGCGCGCGCCGATCGCGATCATCACCGGCAGGCCGATGGCCGACCACACCGAGTAGCGGCCGCCGACCCAGTCCAGAAGCCGAAGATGCGATCCTTGGCGATGCCGAAGGCGGCGACCTTGTCGAGCGCCGTGGAGACGGCGGCGAAGTGCGCGCCGACGGCCTGCTCGCCCAGCGCCGCGACCAGCCAGCGCCGCGCCGACGCGGCGTTGGTCATCGTCTCCACGGTCGTGAAGGTCTTCGAGGCGACGATGAACAGCGTCGTCGCCGGATCGAGCCGCGCGAGCGTGTCGGCGAGATGCGCGCCGTCCACGTTGGAGATGAAATGTGCGCGCGGCCCGTCATGGAACGGGGCGAGGGCGAGCGTGACCATCGCCGGCCCGAGATCCGAGCCGCCGATGCCGATATTCACCACGTCCGTGAAGCGGCCGCCGCGGCGCCGGCGCGATCGTGCCGTCGCGCACGGCCTCCGCGAAGGCCGCCATGCGCCGGCGCACCGCGAGCACGTCGTCCATCACGCCGGCGCCGCCGGTCGCGAAGCCGCTCTCCGGCCCGGCGCGCAGCGCCACGTGCAGCACCGCGCGATCCTCGGTCGTGTTGATGCGGTCGCCGGCGAACATCGCCTTGCGGCGGCCCGCGACGTCGGTCGCCTCGGCGAGCCGGAGCAGCAGCTCCAGCGTCTCCCGAGGTCAGCGCCGTCTTCGAGAAGTCCAGCAGCAGGTCGTCGAGCCTCAGGCTGAAGCGTGCGAAGCGATCCGCATCCGCCTCGAACAGGCTGCGGATCGGCACGGCGCGGCGCTGCTCGCGATGGGCGGCGAGCGCGGTCCAGCAGCTTTCGGCGGCGCGCGTGTCGGTCATGTCGAACTCACTCCGTGCGGTGCGGCCGGAGTATCGCCGCGACGGTGAAGGCGGCGTGAAAGGCGTCAGCCGGCGTCCTCGTTCCAGGTGCGCCCGTCGCGCTCGATCAGCGCCACGGCGGCGGACGGGCCCCAGCTTCCCGCCGTGTATCCCTTCGGCATGTCGCCGGACTGGCGCCAGGCCTCGAGGATCGGATCGATCCAGGCCCAGGCCGCCTCGACCTCGTCGCGGCGCATGAACAGCGTCTGGTTCCCGCGCACGACATCCATGAGCAGGCGCTCGTAGGCGTCGGGATGGCGCACGTCGAAGGCCTCGGCGAAGCTCATGTCGAGCGGCACGTGCCGCAGACGCATGCCGCCCGGCCCGGGATCCTTGATCATCAGCCAGAGCTTCACGCCCTCGTCGGGCTGCAGGCGGATCACCAGCCTGTTCGCCGCGATCGGCCCCGCCTGGCCGTCGAAGACCGAATGCGGGATCGGGCGGAAGGCGATCACGATCTCGAGACGCGCGTCGCCAGCCGCTTGCCGGTGCGCAGGTAGAAGGGCCGGCCCGCCCAGCGCCAGTTCGCGATCTCGGCCTTCAGCGCGACGAAGGTCTCGGTGCGGCTGTCGTCGCGGCCGAGCTCGTCGAGATAGCCGGGTGCCGGCGCGCCGTTCGACGCCCCCGCGCGGTACTGGCCGCGCACGCTGACCTGGGCTGCTTCGGCGCCTGTGATCGGCTTGAGCGCGCGGAGCACCTTGAGCTTCTCGTCGCGCACCGAATCCGCGTCGAGCGAGGTCGGCGGCTCCATGGCGACGAGGCAGAGCAGCTGCAGGATGTGGTTCTGCACCATGTCGCGCAGCGCGCCCGAGGAGTCGTAGTAGCCGGCGCGCTCGCCGGCGCCGAGCGCCTCGGCGACGGTGATCTGAACGTGGTCGATATGGGCGGCGTTCCACAGCGGCTCGAACAGGGCGTTGGCGAAGCGCAGCGCCATCAGGTTCTGGACCGTCTCCTTGCCGAGATAGTGGTCGATGCGGAAGACCTGCCGCTCGTCGAAGACGCGGCGATGGCGTCGTTGACGGCGCGTGCGCTCGCGCCGTCCTTGCCCAGCGGCTTCTCGAGGACGACGCGCGTCTGCGGCGTCACCAGCCCGAAGCGGGCGATGCGCTCCGAGATCGGCACGAAGAGGTCCGGCGCCACCGCGAGGTAGAAGGCCCGCACGCGCCGCTCGCCCGCGGCCAGCAGCGTGGCGAGCTCCGGCCATCCGGCCTCGCCGCCGGCGTCCAGGGCGCGATAGGAAAGCCGCGCGAGGAAGCGCGCGACGGCCTGCGGCTCGAGATCGGCGGCGCGCACATGGCTCGCGAGCGCGGCGCGGACGGAGTCGACATAGGGCGTCGGCCGCCTGGGGCCGGCGCGAGACCGCGATGATGCGCGCCTCGGGTGGGATCTGGCCGGCGCGGTCGCGGTGGTAGAGCGCCGGCATCAGCTTGCGCGCGGCGAGGTCGCCGGTGCCGCCGAAGACGACGAGGTCGAACGGCTCGACTTCGATGGTGCGTGCGGCCAAGGCGGGCGGGCTCCGGAGCGGGGCGGGGGCCCTCTTCCTAGGCCAGACCGCCCCGCGCCGTCACGCGTTCCCGCCTGGGACCGGCGTCAGGGCGGGCAGATGTAGCCGGTTCCCGTCGGAGACTTGAAGCAGCCCACCGACTCGGGCAGCAGCCATTTCGGCAGGAACAGCACCACGTCGGGGAAGAACACGCAGAACAGGATCGTGCCCAGGAACACGACGTAGAGCGGCAGCGAGCGGATCATCGCCTTGCCGAAGGGCACGCCCACGAATTTCGCCGCGATCAGCAGCGACAGGCCGTAGGGCGGTGTGATCAGGCCGAAGGCGGAGGGTGGTGACCAGCACCACGCCCATGTGCACCGGCTTGATGCTTCCGAGCTCGGTGAGCGCGATCACGATCGGCATGAAGATGATGATCGCCGGCACCGCGTCGACGAAGTCGCCGACGATGATGAACAGCACGACCAGCAGCAGCATGATCAGCACCGGATCCGTGCCCGCGTAGTGCGAGATCAGGCCAGAGACCGTGTCGGGCCCGCGCAGATAGGCGAGCATCCAGCCGAAGGCCGAGGCGGCGGCGACCGCGGACAGGGGCAGCGAATAGACCAGTCCCGTGTACATGAAGTCGCGCGGCAGGTTCTTGATGTGTGTCGGCCGCAGCGCCGGGATCAGCACGATCAGGATGTACATCGCGGCCACCATGCCGGCCTCGGTCGGCGTGAAGGCGCCGGTGAGGATGCCGCCCATGATGAGCACGGGAATGACCATCGGCAGCACCGAGCCGCGCGCGGCGACGAAGACCTCGGTGTAGGTCGCGCGCGGCTTGAGCTGGCCGATCGGGCCGAAGAAATAGCTGTAGATCATCAGCCCGACGCCGATCATCACGCCGGGGACGATGCCGCCGAGGAAGAGTCCGCCGATCGAGACGTTGCCGGTGGCGCCGTAGACGACCGCCATGATCGAGGGCGGGATCAGGTTCGCGATCGTGGAGGCCGAGGCGATGAGCGCCGCCGTGAAGGAGCGATCGTAGCCCTCCTTGTCCATCTCCGGCGCGACGGTGCGCGCGAGCACCGCGACGTCCGCCGCCGAGGAGCCCGAGATGCCCGCGAAGAACAGGCTGAACAGGGTGACGACCTGGGCGAGGCCGCCGCGCAGATGGCCGACCAGCACCTGGGCCAGGCGGATCATGCGCTGCGTGACATCCGCCGAGGTCATCAGCTCGCCGACCAGCAGGAAGAAGGGGATGGCGAGCAGCGTCTCCGAATCGATGCCGTGGAAGAGCTGCCCCACCATCGAGGAGAAGCTGACGGGCGTGAGCAGGGTGGCCAGGAACACGCCGGCCATGATCGCGAAGGCGACCGGAACCCCGAGATAGCCGAGGAGCAGGAAGGCGGCGCCCATGAGGAAGAGGATGGCGCCGTTGCTCATTCGGGCGTCTCCCCCAGGTACTCGTTGTCCTCGGGCCCCTCGAAGCCGTTGCGCCAGCCGTTGATCAGCTGCTCGATGCAGAACAGCGAGATGAGGGCGCCGGCGAGCGGCACCGATGCGGTGTACGCCGTCATCGGGATCAGCGACGGCATGCGAAAGGCGCCCCAGTCGAGGATCGCGTTCTTGATGCCGAACCAGAGCATCACCAGCCCGACCACCAGCACGATGAGGCGGTTGATCGACTCGATCACGGTGCGCTTGGTGCCGCGCATGTTGCGCGTGATCTCGGCCAGGTAGATGTGGTCGAGGCGGCGCGTCGCGACGGCCATGCCGATGAACACGCCCCAGGCGAAGAAGCCTGTCGTGAACTGCTGCAGCCACAGCCACGGCACGCGCAGCTCTCGGGTGACCACGTCGAAGAAGACGCAGGCCGTGAAGCCCGCCATGCAGATGCCGCAGCCGATCATCAGCGCGGCCTCGAGCGGATCGAGCGCGGCCATTTCAGATGGCGGTGCTTCGGGATGATGAGCCGGCGGTGGGCCGGGACCTGGTTCGCGTCGGTCATCGTGTCACGCGTGGCCGGCGGCCGCGGGCGCCGCAGCGCCCGTCGGCCGCCTTCCGGACGCTCACTTCACGTTGCGCACGAGTTCGAGGATCTTCACCGCGTGGGAGCCGAGTTCCTTCGCGAGCTCGTCCTGGACCGGGGCGGCGACCTTCATGAAGCCCGACTTGTCGACGTTGTCCACGACCTTCACGCCGAGTCTCTTCAGGCGCTCGGCGGATTCCTTCTCGAGCGCCAGTGCGCGGCGCGGGACCACCCTGCCGATCTCGTCGGCGGCGGTCTGCACCCACTGCTTTTCCTGGTCGTTGAAGCTGTTCCAGGCCTTGTCGCTGACCCAGATGGCGTTGTTGTTGGCGGCGTGCTCGGTCATCGAGAGGATCGGCGCGACCTCGTAGTGCTTGTTCGAGAGGTAGACGTTGACGCCGTTCTCGGCTGCGCCGACGACGCCGGTCTGCAGCGATGTGTAGACCTCGCCGAAGGGCATGCGCACGGTCTGCGCGCCGTAGGCGCCGAAATGCACGTCCTCGTCTTGGTCGCCTGGACGCGGATCTTCAGCCCCTTCATGTCGTCGACCTTGGTGAACTCGCGCTTCGAGTAGATGTGGCGGAAGCCCATGGTCATGAGCGCCATGACGCGCGCGCCCTGCACCGTCTCCGAGACCATGTCGCGATAGGCTTTCACGATGTTCGCGTCGGCGAGCACCTTCGCGAGATGGTCGTCATCGCGGAAGATGAAGTGGAGCGAGAACACGCCCGACTGCGGCGCCACCGTCGACGCGTTGGCCGTCGAGGTGATGATGAAGTCGATGTCGCCGGCGCGCAGCTTCTGCAGCATCACCGGTTCCTGGCCGAGCTGGGCGCCGGGAATTGGTCGATGGAGAAGCGGCCGCCGCTCACTTCCTTGAGCTTGGCGTCGAAGACGTCGGCCGCGATGCCGTAGGCGGTCGAGCGCGGCTGGTCGTAGCCGAAGGTGAACTTGCGCTGCTGGGCCGAGGCGTCGCCCGCGGCGCCGAGAGCGCCATGCCGGCGATCGCGGTGGTCGCGGCGAGCACATGACGTCGAAAGAAGTTCATCGAGTTTCCTCCCCTGGAACCAAACCCCCGATGCGACCGCGCGCGGCGATACGCATCATCGGCATGACTGTCGGCGCGGGGTTGCGAACGTGTCAAGGCGCGATCGCGTGCAAGCGCTTCCATTCCGCCGCGCCGCGCAGCACCATCGCCGCCGGTCCGCTGGAGGGACGCAATCGACATGGAACTCGTGAAGCACAGCATCGACGGCGGCGTCGCCGTCGTCACGCTCAACAATCCGCCGCTCAACGTTGTGACGCTGGAACTCACGCGCGTCCTCAACGAACTGGTCCGCCGCCTCGCGACCGACGACGCGGTGCGGGTGATGGTGCTGACCGGCTCGGGCGAGAAGGCGTTCTGCGCCGGCTCGGACATCAAGGAGTTCCCGGACATGATGGCGGCCGGCGCCGTCGTGCCGCGCAAGCTCGCGCTCGAGAACGAGACCTGGAACCGGGTCGACGACTTCCCGAAGCCGACGATCGCGGCGCTGAACGGCCTGGCGCTCGGCGGTGGGCTCGAGCTCGCGATGTGCTGCGACCTGATCGTCGCGGAGGCGGGCCAGTTCGTGGCCGCTGCCCGAGATTCAAGCTCGGCGTGTTCCCCGGCACCGGCGGCACGATCCGCGCGATGCGCCGCATCGGCGAGGCGCGTGCCAAGGAGATGATGTTCTTCGGCGAGAAGCACCCGGTCGAGACGGTGCTGAACTGGGGGCTGATCAACCGCGTCGTTCCCCGGGGGCAGGCGCTCGCCACGGCCATGGACATGGCGCGCACGCTCGCCCAGCGGCCGGGCGTCGCGCTGCAGATGCTCAAGCAGAGCGCGGACATGGCGTTCGACATGGCGGAACGCACGGCCGTCCAGGCGTCGCTCACGCTCAGCGACAAGGCCTTCTCCTCGGCCGATTGCGACGAGGGGTGAAGGCCTTCTTCGCGAAGCGGCCGCCCGTGTTCCGGCACAGGTGAGGCATGCGCGCCCGTCGTTGCTGCTGAGCAGCAACGAATCTTCGTAAGCGGTTACAGGATTCACCTTGAGGCGGTGCGGCGAGGGGAGCAAACTCGCCGTCGCCTCCCCACAACGGAGACGCAAGATCGTGCCACGTATCCGCTCCTTCGAGCCGCAGGGCGTCATCCCGGCGACGCTGCTCGCCTTCAACGACGACCTCTCGATCAACGAGGCGCAGACGCGCCGCCACCTCTCCCATGTCGCGCGGGTGCGCGGCCTCTCGGCGATCACGGTCAACGGCCACGCCTCCGAGGTCCATGCCTGCACCTTCGAGGAGCAGAAGCGGATCCTCGCGGTGTCGCTCGACGAGGTCGGCGACAGGCTGCCGCTGGTGAACGGCGTCTACGCCGATGGCGGGCTCGAGGCCTGCCGCATCGCGCGCATGGCCGATGAGGAGGGCGCCTCTGCGCTGCTCGTCTTCCCGCAGAACAGCATGTCCATGGGCGGCCAGCTGCGGCCCGAGATGGCGATCGACTACTTCAAGCGCATCGCCGGCGTCACCGACCTGCCGATCATCCTGTTCCAGTATCCGATGGCGACCGGCCTCGGCTATCCGTTCGACACGCTGATGAAGCTGCTCGAGCAGGTGCCGACGATCCGCGCGATCAAGGACTGGTGCGCGGATCCGGCGCTCCACGAGAAGCACATCCGCACGCTGCAGTCGCTGCCGCGTCCCGTGACCGTGCTCACCACCCACAGCGCCTGGCTTGATGGCGTCGCTGACCATGGGCGCGGGCGGTCTGCTCTCCGGCGCGGGCAGCGTCGTGGCGGACCTGCAGGTGCAGCTCTTCGAGGCGGTGAAGGCGAAGGATCTCGCCCGCGCGCAGAAGATCAACGACCGGCTCTATCCGATGCAGCAGGCGTTCTACGCGCCGCCGTTCCTCGACATGCACAACCGCATGAAGGAATGCCTCGTCATGCTCGGCCGCCTCGACCGCGCGGTCGTGCGGCCGCCGCTGATGAAGCTGCCGGCGGCGGAGCTGGAGCGGCTGCGTGGCGCGCTCAAGCAGGCCGGGATCGGGCCGGACGGCGCGCTGGCGCAGGCCGCGGAGTAGGGTCGAAGGGTTTCAACGGACGGCCGGGGGAAGGGGAGAACGGGGCGTGGCTCAGGGGGCCACGCCCCGTTGCGTGAGTCCCTGCCCACGGCGACACGAAGAGGGACGGAAGACGCGATGCTCGACATGCTGAAAGGCACCAAGGTGGTGAGCTTCAACCACTTCCTGATGGGGCCGATGGGAATCCAGGTTCTCGGCGATCTCGGCGCCGACGTGGTCGCGATCGAGACGCCGGAAGGCGCGTGGCAGCGGCACTGGAGCAGCGGCGATCTGTGGTGCGACGGGCAGGGGATGCTTCACCTCTGCGCCAACCGAAACAAGCGCAACATCGCGCTCGACCTCAAGAGCGAGAAGGGCCGCGAGATCGCCTTCAAGCTGATCGACGGCGCCGACGTGGTGACGGAGAACTTCCGACCGGGCGTGATGGACAAGCTCGGCTTCGGCTACGACGCGCTGATCAAGCGCAAGCCCTCGCTGATCTACGCCTCGGCATCGGGCTACGGGCCGGACGGTCCCTATCGCGAGCGGCCCGGCCAGGATCTGCTCGCGCAGGCCCTGTTCGGCCTGATGGCGATCACCGGCCAGGACTCCAACGGGCCGCGCCCGGTCGGCGTCTCTGCCGTCGACCATCACGGCGCGGCGCTGTTCGCGCTCGGGATCCTCGCCGCGCTGGTGCGCCGGGCGCGCACCGGCCAGGGCTGCCGCGTCGATGTCAGCCTGATGCAGGCCGCCCTCGACCTGCAGGCGGAATCGCTGGTGGCGTGGCTGAACGCGCCGGAGCGTCCGGCCAAGGTGAACGCGCCCGCGCCATGTCGGCGGCTGGTATTACGGCGCGCCCTACGGCGTGTACGCGACGAAGGAGGGCATATCGCCATTTCGCTGACGCCGCTCGACACGATGGCCCAGGTGCTGAACGAGCCGCGCCTCGCGGCGTTCAAGCCGGACGCCGTGTGGCACGACAAGGAAGCCGTCGCCGACATCGTCGCGGAGGTGCTGAAGACGCGCGAGACCGCGCACTGGATCGGCATCTTCGAGAAGGCGAAGGTCTGGCACGCGAAGGTGCAGGACTACGCCGACATCACGCGCGACCCCAGGTCAAGCACATGGAGTGCCTCGTCACGACGCCGGGCGTCGGGCCCAAGGGCGCCGGTGACGCTGGTGAACCATCCTGTGCGCTACGCGGCAAGGCGGCCTCGGTCGCGCTGGCGCCGCAGAATCTCGGCGCGCAGACCGCCGACGTGCTCGCCGAGCTCGGCTACGGCGCCGCCGAGATCGCGGCGCTCGAGAAGGACGGCGTGGTGAAGCGCGGGACCGCCCCGCGCTGATCATCCCTTCGCGGCGCGGCCCGTCGAGCCGCGGACGGTGAGCGCGACGTCCAGCGCGACATGGGTCACGACGGCGCGCCTGCGCCTGCGCCACCAGGAGATCGGCGGCGCGTTCGCCGATCTCGCGCGCCGGCACGTGGATCGTAGTGAGCGGCGGCTCCATCTCCGCCGAGATCTCGAGGTCGTCGAAGCCGGTGACCGAGAGCCGCCCGGGCACGTCGATCGCCAGGCGCCGCGCCTCCGCGAGCACGCCCATCGCGTGCACGTCGGTGGTGCACAGGATCGCCGTCGTCGCGGGCGCGTTCGCGCAGCACCGCGCGCAGCGCATCGCGCCCCGCGGCGAAGGCGTAGGGCATCTCGAAGACCGGCGGCGAGGGCAGGCCGAGCGCCGCGATGCGGGCACTGGCGCCTTCGACGCGAGGCGCGATGCGATCGTTCTCGCGCGTGGGACTCGTCACGATGGCGAAGCGGCGATGGCCGAGTCCGGCGAGCAGATCCACGGGCCCGCGCATCGCCAGCTGGTTGTCGAAGCCGACGCAGGGGTGCCGGCCGCTCGCATAGGTGTAGGTGCACACTGTAGGGCATGCGGTCTGCGCCAGCAGGCGGAACAGCTCCTTGCGATGGCGATGGCCGACCAGCGCGATGCCGTCGACGCCGCGCTCGAGCAGCGCGCGCACCTGGCGCAGCTCGATGTCGAGGTCGAACTGCGAGCTCGCCACGAGCAGCGAGTGGCCGAGCTGGTCGAGCCGCCGCTGCAGCCCCTCGACGCCGACCGCGAAGATGCGCGCCGAGCGTCGGCACCACCGCGCCGATCGTGCCGCTGCGCCGCGCGGCGAGCGCGCGCGCCGCGCCGTCGCGCACGTAGCGCAGCCTGGCGACGGCGCTCTCCACGCGCTGGCGCAGCTTGGCGCTGACCTGTCCCGGATCGTTGAGCACGCGCGAGACGGAGGCGGTCGACACGCCGGCCTGGCGCGCGACGTCGGCCATGGTGCTGAAGCGGCCCGTGCGGGCGATCTTCCGGCGCATTCCTCCCCCTTCGGCCGCGTTCGGGCGCGGTCACGTCGCGGATGCGACGTCAGCCGCGACGTCTCCCGTTGTCAATCCGCTCGACGAACCGCTAGGCTCCTGGCGCGTCTTCGCCGTCAGGGCGGCTGAGAACGCTTTCATCGTTGCAGTGCGGCGTTTTCGAGGGGCGGGGACGCGGCTGCTGGAATCGCAAATCCAACGGGAGGGACGGCATGGACTCGAAGCCAGGCACGGCGCGGCGATCGGCGTTGCGCGGCACGCTCGCCGGCGCGATGGCGCTCGCGGCGACGCTCGGGGCGGGATGGACCGCCGAGGCGCAGCAGCGCGAGCTCAAGGTCGGATATCAGAAGCATCCGATCCAGGACGCGTCGCTCGACATGATGGACAAGTGGGCCAAGGCGAACAACGTCAAGCTCACCCGCATTCCGATGGCCTACAGCGTCTTCATGGAGAAGGTGACGGCGACGCTGACCTCGGGGGCCGGCGACCAGTTCGACCTGATCTGGCACAACGACGACTGGGCCAGCTCTGGGAGAAGTGGATGGAGCCGGTCGACGACGTGAAGGGGATCGAGAACGTCGACAAGTGGCCGCTCGACGCGTTCTGGAGCTCGGAGAAGAAGCTCACCGCGGTGCCGATGGCGCACACGGTCGGCACGTTCTTCTATCGCGCCGACCTGCTGAAGCCCGAGGAGGTGCCGAAGACCTTCGCCGAGCTCGTCGCCACCAGCCAGCGCCTCCAGAAGGAAGGCAAGGTCAAGTGGGGCTATGTCGGCGGCATGGCGATGAACAACACGTGGTTCAGCTTCTGGTGGACCATGTGGGCCAACAACTGCGACATCCTCAAGCCGCTCTTCGAGCGCGACAACGCCAAGCTCAAGGCGGCGAATTTCGAGCCGGCGATCACCGAGCCCTGCCACAGGGAGATCGTCGAGTTCTGGTGGGACGCGATCAACACGCACAAGATCAGCCCGCCGGGCATGACCGCCTACACGCGCAACGAGGCGAACGCGATCTTCATGGCCGGCGACGCCGCGTTCACCCTCGTCGACTCCACGCATTTCGGCGAATTCAACGATCCCAGGCGTTCGCGCATCCAGGGCAAGGTCGCGATGGCGCCGTTCCCCGTCGGGCCGCGCGCGCAGAAGCCGACCTCGTGGAACGAGATCTGGGCCTGGGGAATCCCGAAGGGCATCTCGGCCGACCGCAAGAAGCTGGTGAAGGACATGCTGGCCTTCATGCTCAACGACGAGGAAGGCCAGATCGAGATGTGGAAGAAGACGGGCGGCCCGCCGCCCAACGTCAAGCTCTGGGACAAGATCGCCGCCCAGGACGCCGACTTCCGCATGCTCAAGAACGCGGTATTCGACCAGAAGCCGGTCACGCACTCCGCCTACTACTTCGCGGAGTGGCCGGCCGGGCACAAGGCCTACTCGGACACGGTGATCGCCGCCGTGTCGGGCAAGCGCGAGGACATCGGCAAGGTCCTGCAGGACAACGTCGAGAAGATCCGTCGCGCCGCGATGGGCAACTGACGCGCGGTGTGAGGCGCGGGCGCGGCGGCCGGGATCGGCCGCCGCGCCTGGCGCCGAGCGCATCGCTCGACCCAAGCACCAGCACCCCTCGCAGCACTCCGCATGTCCGCGACCGCCGCCGCGCGCAAGTCGTTCCTCGGCCTCGACGAGAAGAAGCGCTTCATGCTGGCGCTCATCGCGCCGGCCGTCTTCGCGCTCATCTTCTTCCAGATCGTGCCGATCGTGATTGGCGCGAATGCTAGCTTTCGCGACTGGTCCCTGCACGATCCGCAGAAGACCGGGTCGGGCTGAAGACTACCTCTAGTCCTGACCGATCCCGAGTTCGTGCTCGTCGTGCTGCCGAACACCTTCGGCTTCATGGCGGCGAGCGTGGGCTGCTCGCTGACGCTGGGGCTCGCGCTCGCGGTGCTCCTGAACCGCAAGTTCGCCGGCCGCTGGATCAGTTCGCCGGCCGCTGGATCGTGCAGACCGTGATCCTGCTGCCGCTGATGGTCGCGCCGGTGATCGCCGCGATCATGATCCGCTGGATGTTCAACGACCAGTTCGGGATCGTGAACGTCGTGCTCGACGTCTTCGGGCTGCCGCCGATCGCCTGGCTCACCCAGCGCTGGACGGCGTTCTTCGCGATTCTGCTGACCGACGTGTGGCTTTGGACCCCGTGGTTCACGCTGCTGCTGCTCGCGGGCTTGCAGAGCCTGCCGCCCGAGCCCTTCGAGGCGGCGCAGATCGACGCCGCCACGCCCTGGCGCACCTTCCGCCACATCACGCTGCCGATGCTCAGGCCGGTGATGGTGGTGTGCATCGTGATCCGCTCGATCGACGCCTTCCGCACCTTCGACATCGTGTGGACCATCTCGGGCGGCGGGCCGGCGCGCGCGACGGAGGTGTTCTCGATCTACGCCTATGTCGAGGCGTTCCAGTTCCTCATTTCGGCCGCGGCTCGGCGGCCGCGGTGATCGGCGCGATCATCATCGTGCTGTTCGCGATGGGGCTCTACCGGATCCTGAACCGCTGGGTCGAGGTGTCGAAGTGACCGCGATCGCGCAGGCGGCGCCGCAGCGCTCCAAGGGCTTCTTCGAGGCGCTGGCGCCCGGCGGCCGGCGCATGCTGTTCGCGCTCTCGATGGTCGCGATCTGCCTGCTCTTCGCCTTCCCGGTGCTGTGGCTCGGGCTCACCTCGCTGCGCCCGGGCTATGCCGTCTTCTACGTGCATCGCGGCACCGACTTCACGCTCGAGAACTTCCACGAGGTGCTCGGCCAGGAGGTCGTGCTCAAGGCGATGTGGAACAGCTTCGTGATCTCGACGCTCGCGACGATCCTGTCGCTCGGGGTCACGGTCACCTCGGGCTACATGCTCTCGCGCTTCAAGGGGCCGATCCCGAACACGTGGTTCTCGATGATCTACGTGTTCCCGCTGCGTGCCCTACGTGTCCTGGGTGCTGCCGCTCTACTTCGTCACCCGGGCGCTCGGCATCTTCGACACCTACTGGGGCCTGCTGCTGCCGCACGTGGCGGTGCATGTCTGCTTCTTCAGCTGGATCATGAAGGGCTTCTTCGACGGCATCGATCCGTCGATGGAATACGCGGCGATGATCGACGGCTGCTCGCGCTGGGGCGCCTTCTGGCGCGTGGCGATGCCCGCCGCGATCCCCGGCCTCACGGCGCTCGCGATCCTGTGCTGGCTCTACACCTGGAACGAGTTCCTCTTCGCCCTGATCCTGACCGCGCACGAGACGCCGATCCTGACCGTGGTGATGGCGCAGTTCGTCCACGAGCTCGGCATGGAGTGGCATCTGATGAGCGCAACCGCGGTGCTGTCGCTCGGGCCCGCGCTGCTGGTGACGATCTTCGGGCAGAAATACGTGATCCGCGGATTGAAGGTCTGAAGCGATGGCCGAGGTCGTGCTCGAGAAGCTGCGCAAGCATTACGGCCAGGTGGTCGCCGTGAAGGACGTCGACCTCACCATCGCCGACCAGGAGTTCGTCGTGCTCGTCGGGCCCTCGGGCTGCGGCAAGTCGACGACGCTCAGGATGGTCGCGGGGCTGGAGGAGATCACCGGCGGCACGATCTCGATCGGCGGTCGCGTGGTGAACGACCTGCAGCCGAAGGACCGGGACATCGCGATGGTGTTCCAGAACTACGCGCTCTATCAGCACATGACCGTCTACGACAATCTCGCCTTCGGCCTGCGCAACCGCCACGTGCCCGACGCCGAGGTCGACGCGCAGATCAAGCGCGCGGCGAAGATCCTGTCGATCGAGGCGCTCCTCGAGCGCCGGCCCCGCCAGCTCTCAGGGCGGCCAGCAGCAGCGCGTCGCGCTGGGCCGGTGCATCGTGCGCAACCCAAAGGTCTTCCTGTTCGACGAGCCGCTCTCGAACCTCGACGCCCAGCTGCGCGCGCAGATGCGCCCTCGAGATCAAGGAGCTGCGCCAGCGCGTGCCGACGACCGCCGTCTTCGTCACCCACGACCAGGTCGAGGCGATGACGCTGGGCGACCGCATCGTGGTGATGAAGGACGGCGTCGTGCAGCAGGTCGGCACGCCGCTCGAGCTCTATCGCCGCCCGCGCAACCGCTTCGTGGCGAGCTTCATCGGCTCGCCGGCGATGAACTTCCTCGAGATGCGCGTGAGCGTCGCCGGCGACCGTGCCGAGCTGTCGCAGGACGGGGCTCAAGCTCTCGGTGCCGCTGCGCGCCCGCGCCGGGGCTGGGCGAGCGCAGCGGCAAGTCGGTCACGCTCGGCGTGCGCCCGCAGCATGCGCGGCTCGGCGCCGCGTCGGGCGACCAGGTCGGCCTTCACGGGCAAGCTGATGGTCACCGAGCAGCTCGGAAGCAGCTGCTCGCGATCCGTGTCGGCGGGGGCGATTTCCGCCTCGCCGGCGTCGATCCGGAGCGCGTCTTCACCACCGGCGAGGCCATCGAGGCCGCGATCGCGATCGAGAACCTGCATCTCTTCGACGCGGAAAGCGGCGCCGCCCTGCGCTGAGCCGGGGGCGACGCGCACACATCAAGGAGGAACGGCAGTTGAGCGACTTCTACGTCAAGGTCGGCGACAGCGTGAGCTTCGCCAAGACCGTCGGCGAGACCGACATCTACATGTTCGCGGGCATCACCGGCGACTTCTCCGGGAACCACGTGAACGAGCAGTTCATGGCGAAGTCCAAGTACGGCCAGCGCATCGCCCATGGCGCGCTCATGGTCGGCTTCATGTCGACCTGCTCGACGCTGATGATCGCGAAATGCGACGGCACGGCGGGCGACGAGACGCCGGTCAGCCTCGGCTACGACCGCGTGCGCTTCCTGGCCGGCGTGCTGATCGGCGACACGGTCAACCTGACCTACACGATCACCGAGATCGATCCGATGAAGCGCCAGTCGAAGGCGACGATCGAGGTGAAGAACCAGCGCGGCGAGCTGGTCGCGGTGGCCACGCACATCCTGCGCTGGGTCAAGGACAAGGGCTGAACATGCGTCTCAAGGACAAGGTCTGCATCGTCACGGGCGGCGGCTCGGGCATCGGCAAGGCGACGGCGCTGCTCTTCGCGCAGGAGGGTGCCCATGTCGTGGTCGCCGACAAGCGCAAGGCGGCGGCCGACGCGGTCGCGGGCCAGTGCGCCGGCGGCAACCGCAAGGCGCTCGCGCTCGAGGCGGACGTCTCGAAGAGCGACGACGTGAAGCGGATGATCGACGAGACGGTGAAGACCTTCGGCCGGCTCGACGTGATCGTGAACAACGCCGGCTACGGCACCTTCGGCACCGTGGTCGACATCGAGGAGGCGGAGTGGGACGCGCTGATGGCGGTGAACGTCCGCGGCGTCTTCCTGTGCTGCAAGCACGCGATCAACGCGATGAAGAAGACCGGCGGCGGCACGATCGTGAACGTCGCCTCGGTCGTCGCCGCGATCGGCATCCGCAACCGCGCGGCCTATGTGGCCTCGAAGGGAGCCGTCGCGGCGCTCACCCGCGCGATCTCGCTCGACCACGTCGCCGAGGGCATCCGCTGCAACGCCGTGGCGCCCGGCACGATCGACACGCCGTACTATGACGACGTGATGGCGCGCGCGCCGGACAAGGCGGCGTTCCGCAAGGGGCTCGAGGCGCGCCAGCCAGTCGGCCGCCTCGGCACGCCCGAGGAGATCGCGGCGGGTATCCTGTTCCTCGCCTCGGACGAGAGCCGCTTCGCTCATGGCACGATCCTGACGATCGACGGCGGCTTCACGGCGCAGTGACCACGCGCCCAGCGAGACGAGACTGAAATGGGACGCTTCGACGGACGGGTCGCCCTGATCACCGGCGCGGCCGGCGGCATCGGCCGCGCGGTCGCTCTGGCGCTGGCGAAGGAGGGCGCCGACATCGGCGTCGTCGACCTGCCCGGCACGCCGATCGACGACACCGTCGAGGAGGTGCGCAGGCTCGGCCGCAAGGCGAGCGCCGAGCCGGGCGACGTGCGCGACGCCGCCTCGATCCTCAACGCGGCGACGGTGGTGAAGTCGGCGCTCGGCCCCGTCGACATCCTGGTGAACAACGCGGGCATCGCGCGCATCGGCCCGCTGCTCGAGATCCCGGCGCAGGACTGGCGCGACACCTTCGCGGTGAACGTCGACGGCGTGTTCAACACCACGCGCGCGGTCGTGCCGTCGATGGTCGCGCGCAAGCGCGGCTGCGTGGTCAATCTCGCCTCGTGGCTCGGGCGCCGCGGCATGGCGAGCTACGGCGCCTATGCCGCCTCCAAGTTCGCCGTCGTCGGCTTCACCCAGACGCTGGCGCTCGAGCTGGCGCCGGCGGGCATTCGCGTCAACGCAGTGGCGCCTGGCCTGATCGTCGACACGCAGATGCGCCGCGACATCGACATCGAGAGCGGACGGCGCGGCCTGCCGCAGGCGAAGGACCGCGCTCCGCTCATCCCGTTGGGGCGCGTCGGCTATCCCGACGAGGTCGCCAAGGTGGTCGCGTTCCTCGCCTCGGACGACGCGGCCTACGTCACCGGCGCCTGCTACGACGTGACCGGCGGCAGCTGGATGAGCTGACGATGGGCGGCTCGCTCTTCGATCCCGGGCGCATCGGCCCGGTCGAGGTGCCGAACCGCATCGTCATGCCCTCGATGACCACGCGCGGCGCGGACGAGGAGGGCTTCGTCACGCCCGACACGATCGCGTGGTTCGTGGCGCGCGCCCGCGGCGGCTGTGGCCTGGTGACGGTGGAGATGGCGGCGCCCGAGCGCGTCGGCCGCCATCGCCGGCGCGAGCTCGGCATCTGGGACGACCGCTTCCTGCCGGGCTTGACCCAGCTGGTCGCGGCGATCCACGCGGAGGGCGCGAAGGCCTCGATCCAGCTCGGCCATGGCGGCGGCCACACGCGCATCGACGTCTGCGGCGAGCCGCCGATCGCGCCCTCGGCGGTGCCGCACGTGGTCCAGGAGGGGCACACCGAGACGATCGTGCCCGAGGCGATA
>JAZKJV010006777.1:600000-755862 GCA_037367405.1 Ottelia alismoides | reverse complement strand
TAAAGTGGGGTTCGAATTTGAATGGAAGTCAAGGTTTCAATTTTATTGGGTTGACGGACAGGGCTACAAGATCGAGTGTCAACGGGCGAATCGATGCACGACAGCCTAGGACAACGTCTGGCGTGTAAGCTGGATGGTCAAGGAGCAATGTTGCAGAAGGATGCAACACCAAAAGATGAAAGATTTGGCCTCGAGAAATCCACAATAGCGGGTCAAAAATGAGGCCGGCAGAGACTACAGAACCTAGGGCAGACAGTTGACCGAGGTCAACTGTGACTACCTCCTGGTTGGTCCACGTGGACCAATTAGGAAAAATATTCTAAAAAAGATTTAAAAATAATTTTAAAAATAGTAAATGATATTATTATTTTTAGGTTATAAAATAAAAAATGTTTGTAATTTTATAAAGTATTTTATAGTGATTTTTATTTATTTAGGAAGTATATTTTTACAAGTTTACTTTTATACCCTTTATAGGTATAATATATATATATATATATATTATTCTTTTATTTTTATTTTGCGTATTATAATTTCTTTAATTTTTATTTATTATTTTATTAAATTATAGAATACTTCTATACACTTAGAAATATTTTTAATTTATTTTATGAAGTGTTTTGGATATTTAATAAAATAAAAGTATAAAGTATATAGGTATGAGTATAGGTATTGTACGTATGAATTCTATATACAAGTATTTTATTTTGTATCTTTTGAGTTTTTATTCTGATTTTTAATACACATATTTATTATAAATAAGATTTATAAAATAATAAAAATATAAAATTATAAAAATAATGAAATATATAGGTCCAAAACTCAACTTTCAAACCGTAGCTCCGCCAAATGCGAAACCACCGCCATTAAATAGCTTATTTTATTCTATATACAATTAAAGGTGAGTTTGATGCATTTGGAGTTTTCATTTATGAGATACAGGTCTGGAAAGCTTGGATTCATGATTTTTATCCAGACCATAACTTTTTTATCTATACATTATTTTTGAATAAATAAATTTTCTTTATTTGATGTATAAAAAGTGGAACCAAAAATAGGTCCCAAAATGAATAAAGAATGGATGCAAATCATTGTATTCTGGCCCTTATCTCCCCTACTTTATTCCTTGTCGACCTATTCATCAAGATGCCTAGGTCTCGGGGTTTCGGGTCATAGAATATTTACAATATTTTATTCTTTTACTTTTCTTTTATTTATTCTATAATTTTAGCTTTAATTACAGTATTTTATACACTATTACATGCACATGCATGAATGCTAAGATGATGGTTTTAAGGGTATTTACACGCATTTACTAGGGTTTTTGAGGCCAAAATGATAGAATAAAGATGATGAAATGTGGATTCATCATCGGCCTTAGAGGAATAATTTCTACTCGAATAAAACAATAGCTAACGGGTCAACAAGAGGGTCCAGGGTCCGGTCTCTGATGCAGATTGGTGTCTGCCACAACGGATCCTGCCAGCGTTGTATATGACCTCTAGCGGCACATGACCCCTCAGGTGACCGAGTTAACTTTTTCTTTGTGAATTAATTAATAAGGTCCAATTAACGATCTATAGGAACAGATATGTAATTAGGGTTTGACCTTAAGTAATTACGTCATAATCCAAGCAAAATTCCTAAGTGAAATGGACAAAAACTTCAAGAATAAAAAAGAAAATAAAATGCGGTCAAAAACAAAACTAGCAAAAATCCGCAGTGAGGTCCCCCGAGCACACCGGTGCTCGACGAAACAAACCCCGAAATAATACCAAGTCTGAGTCTTGAGTCTGTCCTGTCTTATTACAATAATACTAGCAGAAAATAAATCTAAGTCTAAGCTCCCAGCTATACTCCCAAACTCATGTTCCTCCTCTTCTATGCTCTCCTGCGGCTTGATGCAGAAATAAGCAGCCTTCGAGTCACGCAGGTGCCTCGGCTCTCCGAAGATCGCCGCCTTGCTCGTCGGGCTCTCACAAGAAAAGGGAACAAAATATATCAGACCACAGTTATTTATAAAAATAAAATAAAAAGAAAAATAAAATAAATACAAAATAAAAACAAATAAAAAATAAAAAAGGAATAAAAAATAAAAACCAAAACAAGAACAAAAATAAAACAAAAAAGAAAACAACCAAAAGAAAATAAAAAGAAGCAAATTAAAAAATAAAGATGAAAAAGGGAAAACCGACTACTAAGCCGTGCTCCCCTGCAACGGTGCCATTCTGATGACACGACTTTCGCTACTCGGGTTAAGGAATAAATAAGGTCATTGCGACCCGAACCGCGAAGCACAGTCAACAAGAAAATAAGATCGCCAAAATAAAAATCAATCAATCAAATCAAGAAAGTAGTCTCGCTAATTTATTTTACCTGGTATAGCAACACGGTCGAACACAACGAGCAGGTGATGCGAACGCTACGAAGTAGTCGGGAATCCAAGAAAAACAAAGGAAATGGTGGGTTTTTAATTTTTCAAAATTTTAATGATTTTTAACATTAAGAAAAAGGATAAAAGAAACCAAAAATCAGCACTTAAACAATTATTTAAAGACTCAAAAAACTCAAAAAAATTCAAACAAAAATATTTTTGTGTTTTTTAAAATATTATAGTGTTTTTGTGGATTTTAGGGGGGTTTTTCTGATTTTTAATTAATTTTTTAAAAATGAAATAAAATAAAAAACAATGACCAATGGTCCAGCTGGGATCTAAAAGGCAAGTTAAAATTACTTTAAAATGCCTATAAAATCCCAACAGTATTTTTATGATAAAATATAAAATATAAAATAAAACCGATTTTTCTAAGATTTTTCTCTTTTTTTTATTTTTTATGGTTTTTATAAATGGGAATAAAATAAAAATTGGACAGAAACTTAAACACAATAAAACACACAATTAGGAATTTTTTTAGAATTTTTCAAGATGTTTTAATATTTTTAATGGATTTTCTAAAGCAAACAAGAACAAATTTTTAAGGTTTTTGAAATTTTAAAAATAACCAAACAAGACAAAAAACCAATAATTCACCAAAATTCCTACACAGTAGCAGGGGGCACGTGTCAAATTTCTTGAATTTTGGAGCAAAAATTCTATTGATTTAATCAAAAATCAAACACATATCAAATAGGGACCAAAATGCAAAGAAAACTTGTCTCTAGACCAAAAAATAACACGCACAAAAAGTTTAGGTCCGTTCTACAATTTTTACATCAAAATTCGACACATGATGGAAAACATCATTCACAGGGGCATATTTGCAAATATAGAAAACAAAACTTCAATTCATAACAGATAAAAGGTCTACGACAAACAACACAAATATCCCAGAATCCCACTTGACGAAGCACGTTGGTCCACACAAACCGGACTGAAAAACAAATATGGAAAACTGCAGGGGCAAGAGTGCAAAATGTCCTAACTGTATACTTTATTTTATAGACTACGACAAACTAAAATAAATGCAAGGTGGGCTGAGCAAATTACCCATGCAGCCACGTGAACTGCACGTGGGGATGACAGGTGGCGGCCTCTAGCTGGATGCGAACGTGCGGCTCTGGCACGTTCAGTTGTCATATCCAACGGTCGTCAGATGTCGAGGACGTAGGCGGTACGGCGGCCGTTAGATCTGACATCTAACAGCCTGACATCTGCTGGAGATGAACGGCGAGGATGGCATCTGGCAGAGGGGGCCAATCTGACGGCAGAGAAGGGCTCTGGAAGAACATCGACTGGGGGAGTTTTGCCGGAGCACCAAGGGAGATCGGAGACTCCGATGAACAATAAACCGGCACCAACAGAAGCGTGAACTCCCTCCGCGTCGAATGGACAACTCAGATGGAGTCGCTGACGGTCAGATCTTTGGGACGATGGTTGGGACCTGGGCGAGCTCTGACGAGGGTGGTCGAAGGGTTATTTGGGTTGTTCCACGCGCGCTAACGCCTGCAAAAGGAAGCTTAGACTCGGAGCAAGGCTCCGGTCGGGTTATTTGGCCTAAGATAAGGAGAAGGCGGCGGTGAATGGAAAGGGGTCTCCGGCAATGCGATGGATGAGATCTGGGCCTAATCTTGGCAATCCGACCCAAGTTAGGATGATTAGATGGCATGAGAAGATGAAAGGTGAGCTGGGTCGTCGATCAAAATGGATAGGTGAACGGGTCGAGGCTCCGACCGGCTGGTCGGAGCTGGCAGAGCGGCAGTGGAGCACAATTGAAAGATTTGGGAAATAAGAGAACCATGATCGATATGAGAGCTACCTGAGGGACCTAACATGATCCTGAGCTCCAGGGGGTGCAGACGGCGGAGGTCGTTGCCTCAACTTTACTGCGGCTGGTGGAGGAGGCTTGTCGTGGCGGTGTTCCAGCCACGATAGGCGAGCTACGGCTACACAACACCTTTCCGACGACCAAAGATGGCCTCCGGTTGTTGTTACCAAGGGGAAGCTTTCCTAGGGTATCAAAAGGGTGTGCGGCGCGAGCTGGGCCACTGGGGAATAGAAGGAATGGCTTTATATCAAGTCCCAGGTAGCCGGATAGAATCGGATCGAGCGTGTGTACCGAGGGTGATCCACGGACTCCCTAGGGATCCGCGAGGATCACAGATCCACCAGGGAGAAGCCGGGCTAAAAATCGGAGCAAAAGGATGCAGAATTCGATCAGGATAATTTGGAGAAATGAGTGCGAAATCCGGATCCACACGAGGGAGGGTCCATGAGGGGTAGTTGACTGGGGTCAACATTCCTGACCAATCAGAAAATAGCAAGTCAAAAAATACTTGTAAAATCATTTAAAAATAGAAAATGATTTTAAATCAAAAAGTGTTCAAAATGGAAAATATTTATTATTTTTCAAACTATTTTTCTGTGGACTTTTATTTATTTTTATGAGAATAATTTATGACATATACAACATAGTATACTATATACATGTATAAAATACCTATGAATTTTGTACAATTATTTTTATTTTCTTATTTTTGCACAAATATCCCAATTTTCATATTTTATTTATTTGCCACATAATTTTAGGAGTATAAAATAATTTTTGTTTTATTTTTACAATTTATTTACAAATATAAAATAACTAGGGAGTGGTACATTTATACATGTATTATATACAAGGTGAGAGAGAGTTTTATTTTATTTTATTTTTCTAATTTTTGTTTTATTTTTAGAAATATAAATAAGGAAAATAAAAGCACCTTTTTATTTTTATTTCTGTAAAAATAATTTATATACATAAATGGGTGTGTATGTACAAGGTAGAGTGACCCTATCTCTCTCTACTTATTTTATTTGGCGATCAGGCCCATCCTGGACCCTCTCTTGGGTTTAGGTCACTCAATATTTATTCTAAATATTTCCTTCTTTTTCTTTTATTCTTTATTCTTTTATTTTTGCACAAATACATGCTAATTATTAAATATTAACAAATGCATGCTTATTGCTAATTTATTGTATTTACAGCTATATACATGATGCTTTGCCAAGATAATTAGCTAAAATAAAAGAATAAAGAGTGATGAATGAGGATTCATCATTCACGCATAAATTAAAAGATAGAATCAAAACTAATATAAATGATGCACGAAGAAAATAGCCTTAGATGAGCAATTTCTAATGATCGTGAAGAACAATAGTCAACTAATCAGAGAGAGAGGTCGATGTCCGATCTCGGATGTTGATTGGTGTCCGCCACAACAGATCCTGCACGTGTTGTATAAGACATCTAGCGGCACATGACCACTCAATCAATAAAGTTGACTTTTTATTATGAATTACTAATAAAGTCCAATTACAAAATATAGGTGCAAGCAGTCTATTAGGGATTGGGCCTTAAGTTATTTACATCACAATCAAGAAAAATCCTAAGTCTAAGGGCCAAATTCTTTGGGAATTAAATAGAAAAAATGCGATGAAATCAAAACCGGCGAAAAACACAGTGAGGTTCCCCGAGCACACCGATGCTCGATGAAACAGACCCCGATAAGTCTAAGAGAGTCCAAGTGTCCAGAGAGAGTCTGAGTGTCTAAGGTATTACAATACTAATAATAATGTGGGAAATAAACAAATCTACTCTACTCTACTCTATCTACTATATACAATCCTTACTCTGCTCCCTCCTCCTCCTCGGGAGCGGACCCTCCAAAGTATCCTCTGTTGGACATGCGAGCCCACTACGAGCCATTATGCAATAAATGTTATTGCAAATATAATTCCCTGATCTGAAATGAAGAACAACTAATTTGCATAATAAGTCCCTTAGTACAATTAGGGTTATGTACCATGTCCATCTTAATGATCATAAAGCTGTTGATTTAATTATTGAATCATAGAGGCTGGTGCTTGGATGAACATCTAAAGAGTTAGATTGAGGACTCATCAAGCACCGTCAAATGATTGTTAAGAGATAATCTCCAGCCTGAGTAGGAGATGGCAATCCTTTCTCATTTGGTAGATATCTGACCGACCTCTTGATGCAGGTCCTCTACATGAGAATAGAGATTCGAAGGTGTCAGATTAGTTAGGTCAAAGAGTTGACTTAACGATATCGAGATAACCAAAGTCCTATGTCGTATGCTGTCATGATATAGGCATGCATCCTCTAACAAGAGATATATGTGTTACTATATGTCTGAGGATGTACATTTGGCATACCAATAGGTTGATGACCTAACCAAGGTCTATACACCGGCGCACCGGTGTGCATGCAAGGGCATATGAGTAATATGATCTCTCAAAGGGATCCATACAGGTTCATTACTGAACCGGAAGACATGAGATCACACATGACATATTGGGAAGAATTAAATTCCGTGCACGGTCGTCTCGCTTTGGAAGCTTGACTGAATTTGTAGGTTTGATATATGTTTTTGGAAAAGCATATGATCAACACCTGGGTATAATATATGCCTTTGGAAAGTATATGATCGACCATGATGCTTCCATCCGAGGGAGTGATGAAATAGGTCTGGATAGAGAAGTAATCTGATATTAGTCTAAATGTTGGACATTGATCTGAATGTGATTAAGATGTAATGAGAAGATTAGATGTGCGGTCTTGATTTAATCAAGCATCTATGGGAGGTCCACAAGATCTGGATTTGAGATGTGATCTCAATATCCAAGTCACTATACGTGGAACAATACAATCGCCCTGTCCTTATCTCCAAGTATCTGCGGAGAAAGCGCATTATCCTTGAAAGAGTTCTTGGATATTTTCATTGTTGATATATGTATCCCAGCATTGAGAAAAATGGATAATTAAATGTGATTTAATTATCATGATAATATGAATTTGATTCATATTATAAGGAGAGTTATCTAAGATAATTAAATGTGATTTAATTACCAAAGATGTAAATAATGTGAATGTGATTCATGCTATTTGGGCACATGAGAAAAGAGATCCAAGATGATTTAATGTGATTTATTTATCATGGATATGAATAATGTGGATATCACTATCCTTATTAATCAGATATACTATAAATGTGATTTATAATATATTAGAGAGAGCATATTATGATTTATATTTGTTGATTAATTATTAATGTGAAATTGATTCACATTGAACGATTAATTGAAAATATAAGTACATTTTGTTTTGGGTTGTGAATGAGATTCACATAATTTCAATGGCTTGATTGAAGTTTTCATAAGATAATTGTGAATTATTTTTGTGAGAAATATCTACAAAAATTATTGTTGTAAATCTTGAAGATATCATGAGATAATGAGATCTCATGAGATAATGAGATCTCATGAGATGATTGGTAGCCATCCCCTTTTTTAGGGGATGTGGTTTAGTGTTCTCATTATCTCTTCTCCGGTCAAAGTGATTTAAATTAGGATTAATTATGTTGATTTATCAATATAAATTAATTCAAATTAAATCAATTGTTGTTGTGTTTTACAACAACATCTTAATCATTGAAGAAACACAAATCAATCTCAACCATTGATTGTAAGTTGTCCATGGATTGAGATCCATGGACTCTCAAAACCCTATATAAGAAGAGGCACCCCTTGCTCTTCGAGACACACATTTACAATGTAAACTTATGCTCTCTCCTTCTCTTTCTCTACACGCCAAGACTCTCTCCCTCTCTCTAATTATCGCCGTCCACCATGGAGCCATTGAGAGAGTCGCCTACGCCGCAGCATTATCGTTATGCTGCCAGAGTACTTGCTCATGGATCATCGTCTCCTTCGATGCACCTTACTTATGAAGAATATGTTTGATATCATGTAACGAGATCAGGAGATTCGTCGCTTGAATCATCAACTTGGATTGCGAGAAGGACGCGTCTCATCAACGCGCTCGCAAGCGTCTCCTCCATTGGATCGGACTTGAGACAGGAGGTCTCTTCGTTTAGAGACTCGATCGTAACCACGCTTCAAGAGGTAACCTTAATTTCTATTGTGGTTTAGATGAAACGATCTGGAAATGTTCTTGGATCATGTGGTTTCATCACATTAATTTTTTTAAATTCTGCTGCATCGAGCAACTACTGCGACTAGTCGCTCCTGATCGCATTCGATGCGATACACAAGCTTCCATGATGCGCTTGAGGATCTTTACCATATCCTTCAAGTGGTATCAGAGCCAGGTTGGAGGTTTTGAATGTGATCCATAAACCGAGGAAGACCTGGGTTCATAAGGATTGTGAAAATTTTATCGCATTTCAATTTTCGCATCCCAATTTTTTGAATATTTTGCGGACATGTTTAAAATGTTTAAACACGAAAATATCATTTAGATAATGTTTCTCATTAATTAAGTAAATATTAGGATTTGAATTTGCGTGATTTGTAATCCGATAACTCAAGATATGATCATTTTAATGAACCAATATCCACTGTTTCGGGGATGGCAAATCATTACGTAATTAAAGTGTTGGTTACTATTTTGAGATGCTTAAAATGCATAATTATCATGGGGTTATGTTGTAAATAAAGTTTGCAAACTTTAAAAACTGATTTTGCTTAATTTGTATTTAAAATGAATGAGATCTGCTAATTTTACTAAGTGAGGGTCGCTGCTGAAAATTGCAATCCTAATCATGAACCTTATGATAGTCATTTAAGAAACTTGTGAAATTAATGATTAATTCTTTGAATAATTATGGATAATATTTTGGAAATATTTGTATGATAATTGTTCTCTAAAAATGACATTGCCTCAACCAGTAAATGATTAGATTTGATCTACATCACCAATTGGTTACTTGATACACTTTCAACAAACATGTTGCTTGAATAGATTTGAGAATTTGTCTAGAAAATTTCCTTATAATCAAATGGTTTTGATTATTACTATATGGTATAATTTTAGTTGAAAAACTGATGAACATCTCAAATACACAATGATCGATTTGGCATTATCCTTCCCTGAGGTAGATATGGTGTCTAGTCGGGAAGCGTTGGGGTAGCAAGTTGCACCGTGTGCGGTCTGTCCTACTCACGTCGGTACTGGACATGACAACGGGTAGGGAATCGATAATGCTGGAGAAATCATGGTGTATTATCTCACTATTAACATATGAATTAATACATACTTTGAGATAATACCATATATTCAAGTAACAATCAAGTTTGTTGATTGAATTGGATTGATAATTGATTTAATGTGTTAAAATTAATTATATCCAATTAAAAACACTCTATGTTGAATATATGTGTATTTACCTTGGAAGGATTATTTTATTTGAATATGATTCATAATAATTAATTAGAATTTGAACAAGATATGGAGGATCACATAAGTGACATCCATGGTCTCCGTCAAGGCAAAGGGTTCCTTCGCCAGATATTGTATGTAGGATATGCTTGTCTGAAGTGACAACTCTTGCATACAATCCATTTGGATCGGGCTCTTCGCTTCTCGAAAGAGTAAGGACGTATGCGTAGTGAACCCAATATCGGGTCCTCCTATTACTGGGGAGATATTGGATTGCACATAATGAGTTGTATTTCTATTGATGGTTGGTTCAATTAATGACGGGTCAACATCACCTTAGGGGTGGTGGGCTCGAGTGTTAAAGACCGAATTGGGAGATGCAAGTTAGAATTGTAAGGCGGAATGTGTTCCCACTTCTTTTTATCTGAGTTACGGGTTCTCATATTATTGGGATGTGACAAAGATAAGAAAGGAGATTCCAGATCTTACTTGAGATATAATGGTAAGTATATCACTTACATTGAAAGTGATTAAGGGAATGGTCTTTCAATGTTGACAAGGCAAGATAACTTTAATATTAAATTCCTAAATCAAAGTAAAACGTATGTGTGTGTGTGTGTATATGCAAATTTCTTATTTCAGATAATCCTTCATTAAACCCACTCATTACTATACTCAATAATAACCAGTAAAATATCATGGATTGGATCCATGATCAAAATATTGTACTTGCAGTTGGACACATATTGTATGTGGTTGCAATGTGCAAGTTTCCTCATAATAATGAGGAATGACAATTAAATAGACAATAAGACAACAACCTAGGGTTTGTATGTCTCTATAGTCTTGATCTCATCGAATGTACTTTAGAAGTGGCATGTCGATGATGATCGTAATTGTCGAATAATCCTTATAAAATCTAAGAAGATGTTATGGCATACATATGTGCTCTCGACATTTAATCATGAATGACATGGTTCACTGCATCATGGTGGCTTTATAGGAGTTGATGTATTCAAAAAATGTTTGAGTACCAACCTGAACCAACGTCTTTAAGAGTTTAGATATATGTAGATATGGTGAGTGTCATCATCCTACTATCTATACTCTAGTCATTCACGAAGCTTCATAATTTTCATATTGTATGAATTAAATGAAGCATATATAAATGTTGAAATACTCTTATATTGAAATCTTTTGAATTCAACATAAGAGATCCTTTCTCTTAAGCAATGGTTGTTTAGAGATGAAAGGAGCGTTGTGGAAGCATGAGTCGGACCCAAGTTAGAAGGAAAGTCAAAGAGTTGGCTGCACTTCTATGGTTTCCAAACACATATGACATCTAAACAGTTGGATGAATGCCAATACTGCAATGAGCCGATGTATTAATAGTATAACTATCAAGTCTATCTATAATCCTTAGAGAAGGACCCAGATAGTGCATCGAAATAATTTACATCTACATATAATCATTGAAATTGACTTTCTTATTTGATAAGATCAAAGTCTATATCTCATTCTTCTAATAACACTCACAATTGGTTGCATATGTACTGGAATTTGATCTTCAGGTTTAATAGACATCTACATGGATATTGATGCATTTGTTGCAACAACCTCTATTGGATAGATAGACTTCATATTTTCAGTGGGAGAGCCCTTAGTCTTAGAGAATGTCTCTACTACCTAGATATTAGAAAGCACTCATAGTTTATTTCTAAATGTTGGGAATAAACATGAATTCTAGAATAGACCTATCATAAATAGTTATGATGGTTATATTTCACATAGTATTCTGATATCTGGAGGACTCTATTAAATTAGAAAATTAATGAATGGTTCATTAACATTTCTAAATACTGAAAAATAAACCTTATAAGATCAATAGGAGGATAAAGATCATTTGACAATGATCTGGCATAAACCTTGGACATTAGTTTGCTGATGAGATCAATAGACTAGTAAGAGATGAACTTTAGAATGTCTAAAATCTCAAATCTTACATACTTGAGAATGTTGTATTCAAAGTAAAAATTGTCCAATGTACCCTTCTCTGGGAATGCTGTAAGATGTCAAGGTATTCAAGAACTCATACATATTGATGCATGTGGATCATTTATATCATAATGAACACTGATGATATGCGACATCATTCCATGATTATTTGTGATATGAGATTTCTTCCCTTCACCATAGAGACCTTTGAAATGTTCAAAGATTTCACAATTTTGGTTTAGAACCAAAGTTTGATGGAAGATGAAATGAATTTGATCTAACCAAAGTAGCATGTACATGTTAGATGAATTCAAATAATACCTTATGGAGATATGAATTTCATTCCTATCTCAATCCTCCTAGAACACCTAAACTCAATAGAGTTATAGGGAGATACAATTGATTATGTGTGACATGATTTGATCAATGATTAATCTTATCATAATTATCTCTTAGTTTCCAAGGTATATATATGTAGTAGAGACTACAATATATATCCTTATAAGATTCCATGCAGGTAAACTGGAATCTAGCACCAGAGAGTTCTACTTTATTAGGAAAATAAAGGATGGTATTGGATACCTACTTTATGACCTTGAGATTCTTAAAATATCTCATCTCTAAGGATATGATTCTTAGAGGATGAATCTCTTGAGAATCAAGATGAAAATGAAGTAAAGGAACTCAATTAGTGTTGAGAAGATAATGAGGCTCTTGAAATCAGAAACTTAAAGGACAATTAAATATGAAACACTGATACCTCTTCAAATGAGTTTGAGGATGGATTCCATGTATCAGAGAAATCTGATATTGATCGAACTTCATGTGATGAAGCTTCTAAAGATCATGTCATGGAAAGATGGATGTTAGAAATAAAGTTTGTAGTAGACTTCATATACAGGTGTTGTATATGGTCCCTTGAGGATCCACCTATATGGGTAAGACACGTTAAAGTGTAAATGGATCTTCAGGAGAAAGAGGGAACCTGATGAGACGGTACAGACCTTCAAAGCACGGCTCGTAGCCATAAGCTACACATTGAATAGAAGACACCGCTTGCTCTTCAGTGACCTTGCTTAAACCCATCAGAATATTGCTAACTATAGCTACACGACTTGACTTTGACATCTTCGAGATGGAAGTAAATTTTGCATTTCTTTATGAGTATCTCTTCGAGGATATTCATTTGAAGTAGTCCCAGAGCTTCATGGTTTAGGAAAGCAAGGTGTGCAAGCTAAAGAAACTCCATCTATGGACTTAAAATAAGCTTCTTCTAGTTGGAGCATAAGATTTGATGAAATTATAAATGTTATGATTTCAGATAGAATCTTAAGAACCATGTGAAGCTTAGTGGAGTGGCATTGTGTTCATCGTGCTAAATGTAGATGATACCCTAATCATTTAGAATAATATAAGGATGATAATAATTGTTTAACAGACTGGCTATTCCATACCATGAGATATGATCTCAAGGATACCTCTTAGATCTTAGTTCTGAAGATGTTCATAAGCAAAAAATAGAGGGTATTGGGACCATCATGTTAGTAGTACACCTTGGACATGTTCCATTTTCTGGAAAATTCCAAGAAAGGCTTCCATACCTTGAGATATGGTACTGACCTATCTAAAGGTATATCACCTCAAAGAGTTGAGGAAGTGAATGCTAGAACTACTTGCCCTTGTGCATCAGTTACGAGAAGCCGAGTGTCTGCTAAATGTGTACAAAAGGTAGATGTTTGTCATGCAGTGGGAGTAGTAAACTATTACTAATCCTACTAAGGAGATAAAACACTTGATTGCAGTAATAACAACATCTTTATAGATGACAAGACTTTAGATATAGTGATCTCAAGTCTTATGTTCAAGAAATTATGACTTTATAGACGGTGATCTAAAATGTCTTAACTGCGAATACCTTATGAGATAGAGATCTCCAGGAATAAGGGTATTCTGATAAGGGTAATGGAAATACTGGTTATAATAATTATTAAGCTATAGTGTCAAGGACACTATAACTAACAAGATTGAGTATTAGTTGCATAAGATGCAACATTCGCATTGGATGCGAGCACTGTTACTAGGGGATATGCAAGTGCTGTAAAAGGACTTGGCGTAGTCGCTCGGGAACAGAGTGGCTGATCAACTTACCCAGCTATTTTTTTAAATAGCCTTTGATTATCACAAGAGTGCAGGTTTAAATTATTAGCCCATTAATGACTCTTTGGGCTAGTGGGAGATTGTTGGACATGCGAGCCCACAACGAGCCATTATGCAATAAATGTTATTGCAAATATCATTCCCTGATCTGAAATGAAGAATAACTAATTTGCATAATAGGTCCCTTAGTACAATTAGGGTTATGTACCATGGTCATCTTAATGATCATAGAACTGTTAATTCACTTATTGAATCATACAGGCTGGTGCTTGGATGAACATCTAAAGAGTTAGATTAAGGACTCATCAAGCACTGTCAAATGATTGTTAAGAGATGATCTCCAGCCTTAGTAGGAGATGGCAATTCTTTCTCATTTGGTTGATATCTGACTGACCTCTTGATGCACGTCCTCTGCATGAGAATAAAGATTCGGAGGTGTCAGATTAGTTAGGTTAAAGAGTTGACTTAACGAGATCTAGATAACCAAAGTCCTATGTCATATGATGTCACGATATAGGCATGCATCCTATGACTAGAGATAGATGTGTTACTATATGACTGAGTAAGTACATTTGGCAAACCAATAGGTTGATGACCCAACCAAGGTCTATATACCGACAAGATGGTGTGCATGCAAGGGCATTTGAGTAATACGATCTCTCAAAGGGATCATATAGGTTCATTACTAAACCAGAAGACATGAGCTCACTCATGAGATATTGGGAAGAATCGAATTCCGTGCATGGTCGTCTCGTTTTGGAAGCTTGACTGAATTTGTAGGTTTGATATATGTTTTTGGAAAAGCATATGATCAACACCTAGGTATGATATGTGTTTTTGGAAATTATATGAGCGATACCAACTCCCAATAATCAAATGAGAAACGTGATGATAAAACTCTAAAGTAGACAGTGTAAAATTGATCTTATACTTCGGGTTTATTTTGGGTCTTCCAGTATGCAGGATGTACAGGTATTAGGAATACCTATGGGTGATGTGATCATAAACGATTGTATAACAATGACGCTTCCATTCCGAGGGAGTGATGAAACAGGTCTGGATTTTAGTGACTCCTCTCATAGAGAAGTAATATGATCTTAGTCCAAATGTTGGACATTGATCTGAAGTGATTCAGATGTAATGAGAAGATTAGATGTGCGGTCTTGATTTAATCAAGCATCTATGGGAGGTCCGCAAGAACTGGTTTTGAGATGTGATCTCAATATCCAAGTCACTATACATGGAACAATACAATCGTCCTGTCCTTATATCCAAGTAGCCGCGAAGAAAGCGCATTATCCTTAAAAAAGTTACATGGATAATTTCATTGTTGATATATGTATCCGAGCATTGAGAAAAATGGATAATTAAATGTGATTTAATTATCATGAATAATATGATTTTGATTCATATTAGGAGAGTTTCCTAAGATAATTAAAAGTGATTCAATTATCAAAGATGTAAATAATGTAAATGTGATTCATGTTATTTGGGAACATGAGAAAAGAGATCCAAGATGATTAAATGTTATTTAATTATCATGGATATGAATAATGTGGATATCGCTATACATATTAATTAGATATATTATAAATGTGATTTATAATATATTAGAGAGAGTATATTATGATTTATATTTGTTGATTAATTATTAATGTGAATTGGATTCACATTAATAATTAATTGAAAATATAATTACATTTTGTTTTGGGTTGTGAATGAGATTCACATAATTTCAATGGCTTAATTGAAGTTTTCACAAGATATTTGTGAATTATTTTTGTGAAAAATATTTACAACAATTTTTGTTGTAAATCTTGGAGATATCATGAGATAATGAGATCTCATGAGATAATGAGATCTCATGAGATGATTGGTAGCCATCCCCTTTTTTAGGGGATGTGGTTTAGTCTTCTCATTATCTCTTCTCCGGTCAAAGTGATTTAAATTAAGATTAATTACGTTGATTTATCAATATAAATTAATTCAAATTAAATCAATTGTTGTTGTGTTTTACAACAACATCTTAGTCATTGAAAGAAGCACAAATCAATCCCAACCATTGATTGTGTGTTGTCCATGGATTGAGATCCATAGACTCCCAAAACCCTATATAAGAAGAGGCACCCCTTGCTCTTCGAGAGAAACATTTACAATGTAAACTTATGCTCTCTCCCCCTCTCTTTTTCTACACACCAAGACTCTCTCCCTCTCTCTCTCATTATGGTCGTCCACCATGGAGCCATTGAGAGAGTATCCATCGTCGTAGTATTGTCGTTATGCTGCCAGAGTACTTGCTCGTGGATCTCCGTCTCTTTCAATGTGCCTCGCTTGTAAAGAAGACGTCAAATCTCATGTGACGAGATCAGGAGATTCGTCGCTTGGATCATCAACTTGGATTGTGAGAAGGACGCATCTCATTAACGCACTCGCAAGCTCTCCTACGTTGGATCGGACTTGAGACATGAGGTCTCTTCATTTAGACACTCGATCGCAACCAAGATTCAAGAGGTAACATTAATATCTATTGTGATTTATATGAAAGATCCGAGAAATGTTCTTATATCATGTGGTTTCATCACACTAAATTTTTTAAATTCCGATGCATCAAGCAACTAGTGTGACTAGTCGCTCCCGATCGCATTCGATGCGATCCACACGCTTCCATGATGCGCTTAAGGATCTTCCCCATATCCTTCATCCTCAGGCAGTTCCCTCGCATGAAATAAGAAACAGAAAAGGGTCAAAAGACAATTATAATAGATAGAGATAAAGGTATACAAAAAAACTAAAAAAACGACTACTAAGTCATGCTCTCCGGCAACGACGCCATTCTGGTGAGCGACCCGAGTGACATGGATTAGGAAATAAAAACAAAGGGTCGTTGCGACCTGGATCACAAGGCCAAGGCTCAACAAGAAAAATCGAGAACCACTCAAATCAAGAAATCAATACATAAAGACAACGTCAACGATCTCCGCTATTTTATTTTAACCTGGCATAACGACCAGGGTCAAACTCATGGAGCATGAGAAACCTTTGAATTAGTCGAGATTAGACAACGAAATGCAAACTTTTAATGATTTTTAATTTTTGCAAATTTTTATATTTTTAAATAAGAGACTAAAAATAAGCAAATAAGAAACTAAATAATACAAGAAAGCTTTGGAGATTTTTATTGAAGGCTAAACATATTCAAAAATCAGGAATAAAAATATTTGTGTGTTTTCAAATATTCAGATGTTTTTGGTAATTTTCTGGTGTTTTTCAAATTTTTATGTGATTTTATAAAAATAAAACAAGAGCTAAAAACATAAAATGTGCGCAGCTAGGTCAATATTGCAAAAAAAAAGCTAAAGTGCCCTAATGATCTGGTTGTGAATTTTGTGAGAAATTAACTAAAAATATCTAACAACAGAAGCTGAAATCTTATTTTTTTATTTTTTAGAATTATTAATGATTTTATAAGTTTTTTACAGTTTTTAGATTAAGGGATTTTATGATGATTTTTGCAACAAAAGTGTACTGGAAGTAAAGCACATACAAATAAATAAATAATAATTTTTTTTGGAATTTTTAACACAACTTTTATGATTTTTATGTATTTAGTGAAACAGACAGTGAGCTTTTTAATGGTTTTTTATTTTTGGAAAATATCAAACAATACTAAATTAATTCACAAAAATTACCATAAATATTACATGTTAGCGGGATATAACAGTATTTTTTTCGGAATTTTGGAATTAATTACGTATTTATTTGATAAAAAATAAGACATGGCTTGTAGGGGCCTAGTTGCAATTATGAGAAAGTCCAGGGGTCGATCAATAACATAGATAAAAAACTTAGGACCAAAGATGCAAAAAGCCCATGGTATTAATGCACATGCTCAAAAATCCACGCGCAAGGGGTATAAATGCAATTATCAAAAAGTTTCTATTCAAAGCATAACATACGTGAAATTGAGGATAAAACATGTAAATACACCAGATAAGCACATGGGACGGCACATGAGTTCATACAAATTGGATTGAAACACAAATACTAGAAATAGCAAGGGTCCACATGCAAAATAACCAAACTATTTTAAACTACAAAAAATAATTACATAACTAAATGATAAAAACGAAACAGAGAGGGGTCTAAGGATGAATTACCCATTATTGGGTGCGATCCAATGTTTGGAAGCATTCCACTTAAGATCGGATGGCTGAGATGGGTGTATACCCTTTGACGATGGAGGGCACAGATGAGATCCTCAAAGGGATCTAATGGTCGGAGGACTCCCATAGATGAACGACTCATATTAGAACTGGGGCTGCCTTCGATCGGATGATGGGAGAGATGTCAGCAAGAATGTGGAAGAACTCAACGGAGGCGAATTTCAATTGTCGACTGCGTGTGGCTCCGACGTCCTTGCAAGCTGCTGGAAGATAGAAGATGTCGGTGAGGACATTCCGCAGCAGTAGGATGACTCAGAAGGGCCCAGGACCAAGTAGAGGGCCCTAGGGGTTCACAGTCGACCTGGAGCTCTCTTGCGTTGGTCTGGACCTCCAGATGAGGTCTCGATGCGCTCCAACCCTGTAGGAGGAAGGGTTTTGCTCGGAGGGTGGTTTCGGCAAGGGTTAGAGCGTTACGAATAATCGATAGAGGGAGCTGGGGGTGAACGGGAAGGTCTTCGGTACATGTGAGGGATTCGACCTATATGGATATCCACCCCGATGGCTGGAGCCTCGTGGGGGGTTGCGGAGCGAATGTAGAAGAGATAGAAAGTCAGAGCAGGGCGTATGAAGGGTCAGAATATGGTGGAAATGTGAAAAATAGAGGATGGTCGGTGCTATTCTTTTTGGGGATGACAAGATGGATTCAATGGACGATAGGCAGTAAAAAGAGTACCTGAATTTGGAGGGACATGACTGGGGTTACAGATGTCAGTCTACGGTGGTCGTGGCCTCGAGGTCCAGCGTAGCCAGAGGCTCTGCTCCTCACGGTAGAGCTGAGGTGTGAATCTCGTCGGACCTAGATCTAGCACGCTCCAAAAGGCTCCCACACCCTCCCTCTCGCTCGATGTCACTTTGGGAAGGTGAACCATTAGGAAAGAGATGGTGACGCAGCCAAAAGGTGGAGGGAAAGGAGGGGGTGGTGTAGGATATATAGGTGTGAGGGTCCGACATAGAGGAGGTGTGACCCCTGAATCGAGGCACGAATCAAGGAGGAGAATGTCAGATGAAGATTAGGGATCCGAGCCTCATATTCGGAGCTTGGAATCAGGGAAAAAGCAGTCGAATCGAGCAGCTAAAAATGGGAGAAATAGGTGCAAAACCCGGTTCGATGAGAAAGCACGCTCGGGGGGAACAGTTGACCGGAGTCAACAATCTGAGGTGGCCCAATCAGAAGGGGCAAAACATATGAGAAAAATAAAGATAATTACATAAAATTAATAAATTATTTCAAATGGAGAAATGAATAAAATGAAAAATGTTTATTATTTTCCAAGGAATTTTTCTGTGATTTTTAATTATTTTTATGAAAATAAATTAGTGTATATACAATATATAGTTTTATATACAGATATAATGTACCTATGTATTATGTACAATTAAATTTATTTTGTTATTGTTACAAAAATGCCCCAATTTTATATTTTATTTATTTTCATCAGGAATATAAAATAATTTTTTATTTTATTTTTACAAATTAGTTACAAGTATAAAATAAAATGTTCAATGTGATATATATATATATATACATGTGTATTTGTACAAGTGAGGAGGATTTTGTTTTTATTTTTATTTAATTTTTCTAATTTTTATTTTATTTTTATTTTATTTCTAGGAATATATACAAGGTGGTAAAAATAATAATTTAGTTTTATTAAACCAAAAATAAATATTTATATACATAGGTACTATGTACAACACAAAGTAGACCCTATCTCTCTCTACTTATTTTATTTGGCAATCAGGTCAAGGCTTGACCTTCTCTTTGGTTTCGGGTCACTCTGTATCTATTCTAAATACCTCCTTCCTTTTTCTTTCCCTTTATTCTTTTATTTTTGCACAAATACAAGATAATTATGCAATATTAACAAATGCATGATGGATGTTATGTTATTGTATTTACAGGTATCTACATGCTGCTTTGCTAAGATAAATAGATAAAAAAAAGAATAAAGAGTGAGAATCTGTTATGAGAATCAATGATTCATCAAGGGGTCTGTCAATGGCAAAAATGCGGAGCCAAGGAAGGATCCAGTGGTGAAATGGATGGAGGGAGCGTGTTCTAGCGATCCTCCGACGAGCGACAGAGGTGGATGATCATATCTTTCACATAGTACGTGCACGATGGGGACGAGGGTGAGTCAGGTGATAAGAAGATGAAGGAGTAGATGATTATAGCGAAGGATAAGGCAGAGCGAGTCTGGAGTGGTCGGTATGTGGTGGCGGAGCTAGAGCTCGGCGAGGGTGGAATGTAGAAAATGCGCGAAACCAGCAAAAATTAAACGTAAACGAGAAAAAATCTACACTAAGGCTATGCTAAGGAATCGAAAAGAATAAGAAAATAGAAGCTCACCATCCGTGTACACCCGGTTCTGAGCTACGACGGAGCATGACGGCGGAGCAATGAATCGCTTCAATTCTACACAAAATCAAGCCGCGAAGATGCCCTAGAGAATGCTGTTGTCACCAAGATTCGATCTAGGGTTAGGGTTCAGGTCGAAAGTGGCGGAAGAAGGATTAAAATCCAAAATTTTAAAGGGGGAGATATTATATACATGTGATGGATTGGGGTCTAAGAACGAGGGGCTCAACTCGCAATAGTGATCCCTTCCTCGAGATAATGATCACGCATGATAGGTGGATAATCAAGGAGAAAAAGTCTTAGAGGAATCATTCCAAAAGGGTGCTTGGATCGAGCTACAAAAATCGAAGAAGGCGGGGTCAAAGGCGTATCCGATAGGGTGCAAAGCGAAGGTCTGTCAGTTGACCGAGGTCAACTGACAGATCCACCTGATTGGTCCACGTTGACCAATCAAGAAAAACCCTCCTGAAATTATTTATAAATTAGTTAATAAATAGTAAATGATTTTATTAAATTAAATTTATAAATTTAAAAAATGTTTATTATTTTCTAAAGTAATTTATTATGATTTTTATTTTTTTTTGAGGTTTTTTATTATGAGTCACTTTGTAGGATTTTATTTCCAGGTATATTTGCTTATGTTTTAGGTATTTTTTTCTATTTTACAATTTTGATTTTATTATTTGATTTTATTATTGTATATATTTATGACTTGTTTTTAGAACTTAAATATATTTTTATTATATTTTTTTGATATAATATCTACACTTAAATAAATATAGGTGTATAATATGTAGGTATGTATATTGTATTTTATATACATATTTTATTTTAATGTTTTATTTATTGTTTTATTCTAGTTTTTAATATGTATAAATGAGTATCTATTTACAAAATTATAAAAATATAAATTTATAAAATAATAAAGAATATATAAAATGAATATTTTAATTGAGTATATTGTACAATAGGGGTCCAAAACCTAACTTTCACAACTTAACTCAAAAAAATATGAGACAACCTTCATTGAATAGCTTATTAAAAATTATATATAATTAGGGTGATTTTGATATATTTTGAGGTTTTATTTGAGAGATATGGGTATAGAATTTGAGATTTTAGAATCTTATTCAGAGTATAACTTTTACACTGTATATTGCTTTTGCAGGAAATCAATGTTGTATTTTTCTATTTATTAATATCTAAAACTTTCATGTACAAAGTTTCTTTATTTGAGGTATAAAAAGTGGAAAATACAATAGACCCAAAAAAGAATAAATAATGAATTAATAAAAGAATTTTTATTGGATTTTTGGCCCTTATATCGCCCTACTTTATTCCATGTCAACCTAGTTATCAAGATGCCTAGGTCTTGGGGTTTAGGGTCATAAATTACCTTTGGTATTTTATTATTTTTCTTTTCTTTTCTTTATTCTATAATTTTGGCATTAAGAACTATATTTTATACAGTATTTATATAACAAAGAATGAAAGTTAATTTGCTCAAATTAATGGTATTTACATGCATTAGCTACGGTTTTTAAGGCCAAAATTAGAATAAAGGTGATGAAATGGACATTTATCACATGCTTGTCGCTGGTCTGGATCTGATCACTTATATACGTGTCATGCAACGGACGGTGGATGACGCTTCGACTACAGATGGCTGGGATTAAATCCCAACACTCGATCTGACAGTTGAAGATGGCATGATTCGACAGTCGTAAACAAAATTGGAGGGCCTCCTCAATCAAACGGTTGCTGCTCTTCACAAAGAATAGGGGAAGGACAACAACACGAGTAAGCTTCGATCGGATCCTCCTTCCTCCTCCGACAGACTCCGGTGGGGATGCTAGGCATAAAATGATCCTGACGGTGTCCTCCAGTGGCTGGATGCTTTTGAAGGGTCCTCATAGCGCAGGTGAGGTCTAACGAGGTCTAGGAAACTTTGGAGCTCCAGGATCCTTCGTCTTGGACAAAATCGAATGAAAAGGGGTCCTCCTGAGCCCAGACCTGCACGATTAGATGCGCAAAAGAAAAATCAAAGGTCCTGCATTGGTTATTTGGGTGAAATGAGCGGATGTGAGGTGCGATGGTGACCTCCAACGATGGGGCAGAGCTGGAGGTCTGATCTTTTGATCTGGACAAGATAAAGTTGGGTGGAGGTGAGTGGGATGGAAAAGATGTCGGACATGCGAGCCCATGGCGAGCCATTATGCAATAAATGTTATTGCGAATATCATTCCCTGATCTGAAATGAAGAATAAATAATTTGCTTAATAGGTCCCTTAGTACAATTAGGGTTATTGATGAATCCACGATTCATCGCCTTTATTCTTTTATTTTAGCTTCTTTTCCTTAGTCAAATACCTGTAAATACCCATTAATTTCATAAAATTACCATTTTGCATGTATTTGTTAATTATGCATTTTTAACACTTTTTGTAAATAAATAAAAGAATAAAGAAGAAAAGAAAAAGAAAAGGAGGTATTTATGCAATAAATACAGATTGACCTAAACCCCGAGAGAAGGTCAAGACTTGACCTGATCGACCAGGAATAAAGTAGGGGGAGATAGGGTCTTCTGTCGGAAAAATAAAAAATATCTTGTAAATATTTTTCATGTATAATTGTATAAAACTTACATTATTTTATTTATTTTATTTGTATATAATTTGACCTCAAACTAATTACTTTTGTAAATAAAAGTTGTAAATAAAACTGTGTTGTAAATAATAAAAATATTTGTAAAATAAAATATTGTATATATTGCAAATAATTACACCCAGAAAAAGCTGCAAAATGATAATTGAAACATCAATTCCGGCTCCATACAAGCTTAAATTGAACCAAACTCACTTCCATCATACTATAAATTAAATTATCTTTCAAATGGCTGTGGTTTTGTTTTTTTTGGAGTTACGGTTAAAAAGTCGGTTTTCTGGGGTGTATTGTGCAGTTTACCCATATATTTGTTGTATATAATTATTAATATTTATTTTTACATAATGTACATATTTGTAAATATTGTTTTCATTAAAAATAAAATAAATTAAATTAAAATAAAAAAATCTTTTATAAAAATATTTCCTTATTTGGACATATGTATATTGTATTATATGTGTATAATATATGTATATAATTAACTTCCTTTTATAAAATCCACCAAAAAATTAATTATCTAACATTAATTAATTTATTTTATTTAATTACGAATTTTATATTTAATTTATTTAATTTATTGGATTTATGTGAATTAAGTGACTTGATAACTTACCATTTATTTTAGATTTGATTTCATTCCTTTAATGGCCACCATTAAGGTGGCAAATTCAATTTTGGTAATTATTTAATTTATATATTTTAATTAAATCCGAATTTCATTTTTATTTATTTAATTAATTTATTTAATTATTTTATTTATTTAAATTACCACTAATTACTTTCCATTTTTTGTAAATATCTCCATTTTTGATCTTCGTCTTCTTTTTAATGGGCTCCTTCTCCCTCATTTCTTCTTTGATCGATCTTTGGAGAGAGGAGCCCGATCTCCGAGAATTTCTTGTTGCAGAAGGGTGCCCAGCCTCCGATCCAATCTGTGACAGCGATTTGCGCTTCGTCGAGGCCATCACGGCGTGTCCAATCCCAAGGTGAGATCCCAACTTTATTTCCTGTCATTTTTTGTAGATAGATCGTAGGTTTAATCGTTACTTAGTTTTTATTAAATTTTAGTTCTTAAAATCAAAATCGTCACTGCACCCTTTCCAACCCGAAACCGATTTTTCATCTCGACTCGTGATCCCTCCATCTTCACGTTCTATCTCACGCAATCTTCCACCTTCGGTCACGCACGGTGACCGAAGTCACGGATCTATCCTCATTTCGCGGATCCGAATCCATACGCATCCTCTATTTTTTTATAAATAAATAAATAAATTAATTAAAAAATGCATAGTTGTTTTTCTATCTAACATCTATTTTGCAAGAAAAATTAAAAAAATTCTTCTCACTAACCTCTGTTTTGCAGGAATAAATCATACAAATAAAAAATATTTTTACCTAACATCTATTTTGCAGGATTAAAAAAATACAAAAACTATAAAAAAATAAAAAATATACATTTTTTTACTAACATTTTCTGCAGGTCACAAAACAAAAAAAATAAAAAAATAAAAAAAACTCAGCAGCGGGTCGTCACCCCCGCTGCCACCACCATCACAGGAACCGCCGGCGCCGTGGCGGAACTCCGACAGCACCAACCACCCTCCAGATCCCAGTGCGCCTCCCCTCTCACGCACGACCCCCAGCCGCGCACTCCCAGGCGTTCACCCCCTTGCGCGCGGACCTCCAGCATCCTCCGCGCGCCACGTTCACGCCCAGTGCCTCCACCTGCTTCAGCGGGCGGCGGCGCCGCCCCGCGTTCTCCGCTGCCACCCGTTCACGGCCTTCTTCCAGCCCCGCTCCCTCGGCGGCGCCCCCATCAGCAACCACCCGCGCCCAGCCTTGCGCCTCCGCGCGCGGAGCCGCCCCAGCCTCCAGCGCATAGCCCGGCGTCGCGCGGCGACCCCGTGCGTAGGCGGCACCGCTCCACCACACGATCTGACCCCCCGGCCCACCGTTTGGAGCTCCGCATCCACGTCCTCCGCTCCAGGCGCCATGTGTCGACCGCGCGTGCCCCCGTGTGCTGTCGTGTGCATCGACCGCAACCCTCAGCGCCGTTGTGATGCCGCCTACCGCCTAAGCCCAGTGGCGGCGGTCCATGCCCCCTTGTCCCTCTTGAGAAGCACGAAGGCAGGAAACCCTATCTGGGGTTTGGTATAAAAAAATGGAATAATTGCACATCTACTCCTAGAAATTCAGATAATTACAAAGAAGCCCCTGCCAGTATCAAGTCAAGTTATTATTGGGTAATTTGTGATTCTACTCTACTGTTTATTATTTTCATATTTTTTAGAAAAACTTTTCAAATATTACGTTTTGGTCCATGTTCTGGAGAATATAAACTTTGCTTGTCTTTTTTGATTGAATAATTGTTCTGATCGTTGCAAAAATTTTCAAAAATATTGTGCATAATCCTGCTGTAGTCTTTATCATTGTATAAATTTTTCATAGCTTTTTGTGGATATTTGATATATTTAAAAAATCAAAAACTCTTCTATTTTGTTCGCCAAAACATTGAAAATTCATAAAAAAATAGAAAAATTGCCTAAAAATTCCAAATAATTGTTGTAGGTGCATTTTGATTTTTTTATTTCCTTTTTAATTTTCTATGCATTTTTTATTATTTTGAAAAAAATACCAAAAGAGTTTGTGTGTGTGCTTTCATTCATTTGTGCTTATTCAAAAAAAATAAAAAAAAATAAAAAAATTCAAAACCACTAAAAATCATCTTCGAAATTTGGCTACTTAGTTTTTAAATCGTGCTCTTTGTGTTCGACCCTGGTCGCTATACCAGGTAAAAAGAATAGAGAAAAGCCGCTTACATTTCTTGCTTTGATTTATCTCTTTTCTTAAGTGGTTTACAAAATTTTTTCTCATTGACTGAATCACGCGGTTGAGAACAACAACACCTTTGACATATTATTTTACACCTCTCTCGACCGCGTCGGATTTCGCGACAACAGAATGGCACCATTGTCGGGTTATGTACCATGGCCATCTTAATAATCATATAGCTGTTGATTCAATTATTGAATCATAGAGGCTTGTGCTTGGATGAATATCTAAAGGGTTAGATTGAGGACTCATCAAGCACCGTCAAATGATTGTTAAGAGATGATCTCCAATACTTAATGGCAAAGAAGGATGCCAAAGCCATGGCCATCTTAAGTATTTACATACTTAAGTATCGGATGGCGATGTGGTCAGTATTTACATTTGTAGTTATGTACCATGGCCATCTTAATAATCATATAGCTGTTGATTCAATTACTGAATCATAGAGGCTTGTGCTTGGATGAATATCTAAAGGGTTAGATTGAGGACTCATCAAGCACCGTCAAATGATTGTTAAGAGATGATCTCCAGCCTGAGTAGGAGACGGAAATCCTTTCTCACATAGGCCGATATCTGACCGACCTCTTGATGCAGGTCCTCTACATGGAAATAGAGATTCAGAGGTGCCAGATTAGTTAGTTCAAAGAGTTGACTTAACGAGATCGAGATAACCAAAGTCCTATATCGTATGCTCTCACGATACAGGCACGCATCCTCTGAACGGAGACAGATGTATTACTATATGTCTGAGTATGTACATTTGGCAGACCAATAGGTTAATGACCTAATCAAGGTCTATACACCAGCGCGTTGGTGTGCATGTAAGGGCAAATGAGTAATACGATCTCTCAAAGGGATCATACATGTTTAGTTACTGAACCGAAAGACATGAGCTCACTCATAAGATATTAGGAAGAATCAAATTCCGTGCACAGTCTCTCGCTTTGGAAGCTTGACTGAATTTTTAGGTTTGATATATACTTTTTGAAAGTATATGATCAAGACCTGGGTATGATATATGCTTTTGGAAAGTATATGATAGATACCAACTCCCAATGATTAAATAAGAAACTTACTGATAAAACCCTAAAGTAGACAGTATAAAGTTGATCTAATACTTCTGGATTTTAGATGTGATCTCAATATCCAAGTCACTATACGTAGAATAATACAATCGCCATGTCCTTATCTCCAAGTATCCGTGGAGAAAGCACATTATTCTTGAAAGAGTTCATGGATAATTTCATTGTTGATATATATATCCAAGCATCGAGTTAATTGATAATTAAATGTGATTTAATTATCATGCATAATATGAACTTGATTCATATTATAAGGAGAGTTATCTGAGATAATTAAATGTGATTTAATTATCAAAGATATGAATAATATGAATGTGATTCATATTATTTGGGCACATGAGAAAAGAAATCCAAGACGATTAAATGTGATTTAATTATCATGGATATCAATAATGTGGATAGCACTATCCATATTAATCATATATATTATAAATACGATTTATAATATATTAAAGAGAGCATATTGTGATTTATATTTGTTAATTAATTGTTAATGTGAATTGGATTCACATTGAATGATTAATTGAAAATATAATTATATTTAGTTTTGGGTTGTGAATGAGATTCACATAATTTCAATGGCATGGTTGATATTTTCCATAAGATAATTTGGAATTATTTTTTGGTGAAAATATTGTCGACAAGAGATGATGATATATATCATGAGATAATGAGATCTCATGATAACTAGAAGAGATGGACCAAGTCCACCAAAGAGAAGTGGACGGCTACAACTCTCTCTGAGGAGAAGAGTAGTCGTCCCCTCTTTTGAGGAGATTGGTTTATTCTCTTCATTATCTTTTCTCTTATCAAAGATTATTTAATTTGAAATTAATTTTGTTGATTTATCAATGAAAATTAATTTACATTAAATCATTAGTTGTTGTGTTTTTACAACAACATCTTAGCCATTGAAAGAAACACAAATCAATCTCAACCATTGATTGTGTGTTGTCCATGGATTCGGATCCATGGACTCCCAAAAACCTATATAAGAAGAGGCACCCCTTGCTCTTCAGAAGACACATCAATGAATGCTCTCTCTTTTTTCTCTCTACACACCGACTCTCTCTATCTCTCATGTGGTCGTCCACCATGGATGCCCTAGAGAGATCCTCCATCACCGCAGCGTCGTCGTTATGCTGCCCGATCATTTGCTCGCGGATCTCCATCTACTTCGGTGTGCCTTGCTCGTGAAGAATACGTCATATCTCGTTTGTCGAGATCAGGAGATCCGTGGCTTGGATCATCAACATGGATTGCGAGAAGCACGCGTCTCATCCACACGCTCACAAGTGTCTCCTCCGTCGGATCGGACTTGAGACCGGAGGTCTCTTTGTTTAGAGACTCAATTGCAACCACGCTTCAAGAGGTATTCCTATTACTTGTTTGTAGTTTAGATGAAACTATACGAGAGGTGTTCTTGGATCATGTGGTTTCGTCACATAGAAAATTTTAATTTCCGCTGCATCGAGCAACTAGTGCGACTAGTCGCTCCCAATTGCATACGATGCGATCCTCACACTTCTGTGATGAGTTTGAGGATTCTCCCCATATCCTTCAAGTGGTATCAGAGCCAGGTTGTCGAAGGTTTTGGATTAGATCCATTAACCTATGAAGATTTGGGCTCGTTTGGATTCTTGAAGATTTTAGCATTTCAATTTTCGCAGCCCTGACTTGTGATAATTTTTCGGCCCTGTTTAAAATGTTTAAACATGAATTTATCATTAGATAAGATTCCCCTTTAAATAAGGAAAATGTGGAATTTGAGTTTGCATAATTTGGATTCCGTTTGCTCAAGATATGATCGTTTGATTGACCATATGTCCACTGTTTCGGGGATGGCGATTAGAGACGTAATTAAGATGTTAGTTACAGTTTTAGAATGCCTGGAAATGCATGTTTATCCAATGGTTTAAATCAAGTTATCAATCCCTGAAAATTTATTTTGAGGATTTAAAATGAATGAGATATGCTATTTTTAGTTAGTGAGGGTCACTGCTGGAAATTGCATCATTATCCGAAACCTTGTGATTGTCATTTAAGAAAAACTGCGAAATTAATAGTTAATTTCCTAGAATAATTGTGGATAATAATTGAGAAATATTAGAACAATATTTATTCCATTAAATGGCATTGCCTCAACCAATGAATGATTAGATTAGATCTAGATCATCAATTGGTTGTTTGATACACTTTAAACAAACATGATACTTGAATAGGCTTTGGGAATTTGTCTAGCAAACTTCCTTATAATCAAAATAGTTTTGATTATTACTATATGCTATAATTTCGGTTGAAAGATCGATGATCATCTCAAGTACAAAGTGATTGACTCGACATTATTTTTTCCCGAGGCAGATATGGTGTCTAGTCGGGTGGGATAGCATGTTGCACCGTGTGCAGTCTGTCCCACTCCCGCCAGTACTGTCCATGACAACGGGTAAGGAACGAATGATTCCTGAGAGATCATGATGTATTTTCTAATTATTAAAATTTGAACTAATACGTACTTTGAGATAATACCATATATTCAAGTAAAATAAAGTTTGTTGATTGACTTGGATTGATAATTAATTTAATGTGATTAAGTTAATTATATCTAATTAAAACACTCTATTATGAATAGATGTGTATTTCCCTTGGAATAATTAATTGCACGAATATGATTCATGATAATTAATTAAAATTTGAATATGAGGTGGAGGATCACATAAGTGACATCCATGGTCTCCCGTCAAGGCGCAGGGTTCCGTCGCCAGATATTGTATGTAGGAGACACATGTCCGAAGTGACAGCTCCTGCATACAATCCATTTGGATCGGGCTCTTTGCTTCTCGAAAGAGTAAGGCCGTATACGTAGTGACCCCAATATCGAGTCCTCGTATTATTGGGGCGATATTGGATTGCGTATAGCGAGTATTAAGCCTGTTGACGATTGGTTCAATTAATGACGGGTCAACATCACCTTAGGGGAGACCGAATTGGGAAATGCAAGTCGGACTTACAAGACGGAATGTGTTCACGCTTATTTTTATCCGAGTTACAAGCTCTCATATTATTGGGATGTAACAAAGATAAGGAAGGAGATCCCAGATCTTGCTTGAGATATAATGGTAAGTATATCTCTTACATTGAAAGTGATTAAGGAAATGAACTTTCAGTGTTGACAAGGCAAGACAACTTTGATATAAAAATTCCTAAATTAAATAAAATATGTATATATAATATATATATCCTTATGCAAATTTCTTATTTCAGATAATCCTTCATTAAACCCACTCAATGTTGTACTCAATAATAACCAGTAAAATATCATTGATTGGACTCATGATCCAGATATTGTACTTACAGTTGGACACATAATGTATGTGATTGCAATGTGCAAGTTTCCTCATAATAATGAGGAATGACAATTAAATAGACAATAGATCTACAACCCTAAGGTTTGCATGTCTCCATAGTCTTGATATCATCAAATGTACTTTGGAAGTGACATATCGATGTTGATCGTAATTGTCAATTAATCCTTATAAAAGATCTAAGAAGATATTCTGGCATACATATGTGCTCTTGACATTTATCATGAATGACATGGTTGACTGCATCATGTAGAATGATAGCTCTATAAGAGATGATGTATTCAAAATGTTTGAATACCTACCTGAACCAATGTTTTAAGAGTCTAGATGGATGTAGACATGATGAGTGCCATCATTCTACTGTCTATAATCTAGTCATTCATGAAGCTTCATACTCTTCATATTGTATGAATTTAATGAAGCATGTATAAATGTTGAAATGCTCTTACATTGAATTCTTTTTGAATTTAACATAAGAGATCCTTAGTCTTAAGCAATGGTTGTTTATAGATAAAGGGAACGTAGTGGAAGCATGGGTCAGACCCAAGATGAGAAGGATAGTCAAAGAGTTGACCATACTTCTATGACTTCCATATGACATCCTAAGAGTTGGATGAATGCGAATACTGCAATAAGTTGGTGTGTTGATAGTATGACTATCAAGTCTGTCTAGAATCCTTAGAGAAGGGCTCGGATAGAGCATCAGAATAATCTACATAAATCATTGATATTGACTTGCTTATTGAATAAGATAAAGTCTTATAATTGTATCTCAATCTTCTAACAACACTTGCAATGGGTTGCATATGTTTTAGAAGACTAGAGAATTTGATCTTCATGTTTAATAGTCATCACATGGATTTTGATGCAATTGTTGCAACAATCTCTATTGGATAGATGGACTTCATAATTTCAGTGGGAGAGTCCTTAGTCTTAGAGAATGTCTCTATGACCTAGATATTAGAATACACTCATTGTTTGTTTCTAAATATTGGAAATAAACATGACTTCTGGAATAAACCTATCATAAAGAGTTATGATGGATATATTTCAGATAGTAATCTGGCATCTAGTGGACTCTACTAAATCAGAAATTTAATGAATGGTTCAGTAAGATTTCTAATATTGAAATTTAAACCTTATAAGATCAATAGGAGGATAAAGATCATTTGACAATGATTTGGCATCATGTTTTGTACATATGCTTGTTGATTTGATCAATAGACAAGTAAGAGATGAAACTTTAGAATGTCTAAAATTTCAAATCTTACATACTTATGCATATTATATTTAAAGTAAAATGTCCAATACACCCTTCTTCTGGGAATGGTGTTAGATGTCAAGGTATTCAGGATCTCATACATATTGATGTATGTGGATCATCTATATCATAATGAACATTTATGATATGTAATATAATTTAATGATTATTTGTGATAGGAGATTTCTCCTCTTCACCTTAGAAAGCTTTGAAATGGTCAAAGATTTCACAATTTTGGTTTAGAACCAAAGTTTGAAGGAAGATGAATGAATTTGATCTAACTTAGGTAGCAAGTACATGTTAGATGATTTCAAATAATACCTTATGGAGATATGAATTTCATTCCTATCTCAATCCTCCTCATGCACCTAAACTCAATAGAGTTATAGGAAGATACAATTGATCATGTGTGACATGATTTGATCAATGATTAATATTAGCATAATTACCTCTTAGTTTCCAAGGTATATATATGTAGTAGAGACTACAATATATATCCTCATAAGGTTCCATTCTGGTAAACTGGAATCTAGCACCGAAGAGTGCTACTTCAATAGGAAAATAAAGGATGGTATTGGATACCTACTTTATGACCTTGGGATTCTTAAAATATCTCATCTCTAAGGATGTAATTCTTAGAGGATGAGACTCTTGAGAATAAAGAGGAAAATGAAGTATAGGAACTCATTTAATCTTGAGATGATAATGAGGCTCCTGAAATCAGAAACTAAAAGGATAATTAAAGATGAAGCACTAATACTTCTTCAAATAAGTTTGAGGATGTATTCCATGTGTCAGTTAAGTCTGACAATGATCGGACTTCATGTGATGAACCTCCTGAGGATCATGACATGGAAAGATGGATATTAGCAATAAAATTCTAAGGTAGACTTCATATACAAGTGTTGTATATGGACCCTCGAGGATCCACCTATATGGGTAAGACCCATAAAGGTGTAATTGGATCTTCAAAATGAAAGAGGGAACCTGATGAGAAGGTATAGACCATCAAAGCTCGGTTCGTAGCCATGAGCTACACACCGGGAGAGAGGACATTGCTTGCGATGAAACTTGCTCTTCAGTGACCATGCTTAGACCCATCAGAATATTGCTAACTATAGCTGCACAACTTGACTTTGACATCTTCGAGATGGAAGTCAAGATTGCATTCCTCTATGAATTCCTCTCCAAGGATATTCATAAGTCGTAGCCCCAGGGCTTCATGGTTGAGGAAAGCAAGGTGTGCAAGTTGAATAACTCCATCTATGGACTCAAATAAGCTTCTTGAAGTTAGAACATAAGATTTGATGAAATCGTAAATATTATGATTTCAGATAGAATCTTGATGAACCATGTGAAGCTTAGTGGGAGTGCCATTGTGTTCATCATGCTAAACGTAGATAATATCATAATCAGTTGGAATGATATAAGGATGATAATAAGTGTTTTATATACTGGCTATTCCATATCTTGAAATATGATTTCAAGGATATCTCTTAGATCATAGTTCTGAAGTTGTTCAGAAGCAAAGAGAAGAGGATATTGGGACTGTCACATTTGTAGTACACCTTGGACATGTTCCATTCTTGGAAAACCCCAAGGAAGGCTTACTTTCCTTAAGATATGGTAGTGACCTATCTAAAGGGATAACACCTCAAAGAGTTAAGGAAGTGAATTCTAGAACTGCTTGCACTTGTGCATCAGTTACAAGAAGTTGAGTGTATGCTAGATGTGTACAAAATCCAGATATCTACCATGCAATGGTAGTAGTAAAGTGTTTCTAATCCTACTATGGAGAGAAAACACTTGATTGTAGTAATAACAAAATCTTCATAGATGACAAGATTTTTTGAGATAGTGATCTCAAAGTCTTATCTTCAAAAACATAAGACTTTATAGATAGAGATCTAAAAGGTCCCAACTGTGGATACCTTAAGAGATAGTAATCTCCAGGAATAAGGGTATTTTGATAAGAATTATGGAAATAGTGGTTATGATAATTATTAAGCTGTATTGTCAAGGACACTAGGACTAACAAGATTGAGTATTGGTTGCATAAGATGCAACATTCGCATTAGATGCGAGCACTGTTACTCAGTATATGCAAGTGCCATAAAATGACTTGGTGTAGTTTTGCAAGAACAGAGTGATTGATCAGGTTACCTAGCTATTTTCGAAATAGCCTATGATTGTCACATGAGTGTGGGTTTAAATGATTATCCCATTAATGGCTCTTTGGGCTAGTGGGAGATTGTTGGACATGCGAGCCCACGGCGAGCCATTATGCAATATATGTTATTGCGAATATCATTCCCTGGTATGAAATGAAGAATAAATAGTTTGCTTAATAGGTCCCTTAGTACAATTAGGGTTATGTACCATGGCCATCTTAATAATCATACAGTTGTTGATTCAATTGAATCATAGAGGCTGGTGCTTAGATGAATATGTAAAGGGTTAGATTGAGGACTCATCAAGCATCGTCAAATGATTGTTAAGAGATGATCTCCAGCCTGAGTAGGAGATGGAAATCCTTTCTCACATAGGCTGATATCTGACCGACCTCTTGATGCAAGTCCTCTGCATGGGAATAGAGATTAAGAGGTGTCAGATTAGTTAGGTCAAAGAGTTCACTTAATGAGATCGAGATAACCAAAGTCCTATATCGTATGCTGTCACGTTACATGCATGCATCCTCTGACCAGAGACAGATGTATTACTATATGTCTGAGTATGTACATTTGGAAGACCAATAGGTTGATGACCTAATTAAGGTCTATACACCAGCGTGCTGGTGTACATGTAAGGGCATATGAATAATACGATCTCTCAAAGGGATCATACAGGTTCAGTTACTGAATCGGAAGACATGAGCTCACTCATGAGATATTGGGAAGAATCAAATTCCGTGCACGGTCGTCTCGCTTTGGAAACTTGACTGAATTTGTAGTTTTGATATATACTTCTTGAAAGTATATGATCAAGACCTGGGTATGATATATGCCTTTGGAAAGTATATGATAGATACCAACTCCCAATGGTCAAATGAGAAACTTACTGATAAAACCCTAAAGTAGAGTATAAAGTTGATCTAATACTTCGGGTTTATTTTGAGTCTTCTAGTATGCAGGATGTATAGGTGTTGAGAATACCTGAGGGTGATGTGATCATAACGATTGTATAACCATGACGCTTCCATTCCTAGGGAGTGATGAAACGGGTCTGGATTTTAGTGACTCCTCTCAGTAGAGAAGTAATCAGATCTTGGTCCAAATGTTGGACATTGATCTGAATGAGATTCAGATGCAATTAGACGATTAGATTTGCGATCTTGATTTAATCAAGCATCTATGGGAGGCCCGAGATATGGATTTGAGATGTGATCTCAATATCCAACTCACTGTACGCGGAACAATACAATCGCCCTATCCTTATGTCCAAGTATCCGCGGAGAAAGCGCATTATCCTGGAAAGAGTTCATGGATAATTTCATTATTGATATATGTATCCAAGCATCGAGAAAATTGATAATTAAATGTGATTTAATTATCATGCATAATATGAATTTGATTCATATTATAATGAGAGTTGTCTGAGATAATTAAATCTGATTTAATTATCAAAGATATGAATAATTTGAATGTGATTCATATTATTTGGGCACATGATAAAAGAAATCCAAGATGATTAAATGTGATTTAATAATCATGGATATGAATAATGTGGATAGCACTATCCATATTAATCATATATATTATAAATGTGAATTATAATATATTAAAGAGAGCATATTGTTATTTATATTTATTGAATAATTGTTAATGTGAATTGGATTCACATTGTATGATTAATTGAAAATATAATTATATTTAGTTTTGGGTTGTGAATGAGATTCACATAATTTCAATGGTATGGTTGATATTTTCCATAAGATAATTTGGAATTATTTTTTGGTGAAAATATTGTCGACAAGAGATGATGATATATATCATGAAATAATGAGATCTAATGATAATTAGAAGAGATGGACCAAGTCCACCAAAGAGAAGTGGATGACTACAACTCTCCATGAGGAGAAGAGTAGCCGTCCCCTCTTTTGAGGAGATTGGTTTATTGTCTTCATTATCTTTTCTCTTATCAAAGATGATTTAATTTGAAATTAATTTTGTTTATTTATCAATGAAAATTAATTTAAATTAAATCATTAGTTGTTGTGTTTTTACAACAACATCTTTGCCATTGAAAGAAACACAAATCAATCTCAACCATTAATTGTGTGTTGTCCATGGATTGGGATCCATGGACTCCCAAAACCCTATATAAGAAGAGGTACCCCTTGCTCTTCAGAAGGCATATCAATTAATTCTCTCTCTATTTTTTCTCTCTACACGCCCACTCTCTCTATCTCTAATGTGGCCGTCCACCATGGATGCCCTAGAGAGATCCTCCATCGTCGCAACGTCGTCGTTATGCTGCCCGATCGTTTGCTCGTGGATCTCCATCTACTTCAGCGTGCCTTGCTCGTGAAGAAGACATCGTATCTCGTTTGTCATGATCAGGAGATCCGTGGCTTGGATCATCAACATGAATCGCGAGAAGCACACGTCTCATCCACGCGCTCGCAAGCATCTCCTCCGTCAGATCGGACTTGAGACAGGAGGTCTCTTTGTTTAGAGAGTCGATTGCAACCACGCTTCAAGAGGTAATCCTATTACTTGTTTGTGGTTTAGACGAAACGATACGAGAAGTGTTCTTGGATCATGTGTTTTCGTCACATAGAAAATTTTAGTTTCCGCTGCATCGAGCTACTAGTGCGACTAGTCGCTCCCGATCGCATACGATGCGATCCTCATGCCTCCGTGATGCGCTTGACGATTCTCCCCATATCCTTCAAAAGAAGTGATAGGAAATGAAGTGGAAGCATTAGGCGGGTCAGAGGACAGTCGAGATACGTTGAAAAAGGTTGCCGGAGCTAAATTCTAACGAACTACAAACCTTTGATTTTATGAAAAATAACGCTAAGCTAAATGAAATTAAATGCTAACCTACCCTAATATAAGTTCTAGGAACAAAAAGAAAATTTAGGCTAGTGCTCTACCTGCCAGAGAAGGGAGTTGGTGGACCACTAGGCGGAGCTCATCGGTGATGGGGATCTACTAGAGAAAACACTCCTTCCTCCACGGGGCAGAAAGCCTCTGTCACAAGCAACCTCACGCATAATAAGTTCAAGGATTTTGGGGGTCCAAACGGGATCAAACTTGAATTGAAGAGGTGGAGGGGTTTTTGTGCCTGATGATATTTGAGTGAATGTTCAGCTCGATGCATCGATCCATCATTCGAAGAATCAAGTGGGCGTGAAAGAACACGGAACGGGAGCAAAAGTCGTGAAAGGATTAAGCTGAAAAGTGCAAGCCTCGGGCATGAAAAATGGGTGGAATCAAGGAGGTCAAAGATCTGACAGACCTAGGGGCGTAGCGGGTCAGTTGACCGGCGGGTCAACCAATGTTGCATCCCCATTGGTCCACCTCGATTGCAATAGGAAAAGTTGAAATAAAAATAAATCAAAATAAAATAGTAGGTGATTTACTTTATTTTGGTTCAAACATGAAAATTATTTATTAATTTATGTAGTATTTTAATATGATTTTTATTTATTTTTTTCAAGCTTATTTGTTATATGTTACTTTTTACAAGTACATTTATAGGTATATTTATTTTTTATTTTAGATTTTATTAATTTATATGCATATTTTATATATTTATAATTCAATTAAATACGTATAAATATATTGTTATTATATTTTCCTGGGGTAATATGTACACTAAAATAAATATATATTTATTATATAGGTGTGCGTATGTATATTTCACCTATGTATTATTGTGTACTTTTTTTGCATTTTTTATTGTTTTCTTTGATTTTATTTATCTACATGTATTTCATATATTATTTATAAATTATAAAAATGCAAAATAGTGAAAAAATATAAAGAATAAATAAATTGATTATTTTATTTCGGTGTAATGTATAATAAGGGTCCAAAACCTAACTTTTGCATATCAACATCAAATTGAATGAAACTACTTTCATTATACATATAATTAAATATATATACAATTATAGTGAGTTTGGTTAATTTTGGTGCAGTATGGAGTAGATACCTGTCTATGAAGTTTGGGTTTTGGCATTTATTTTGAAAGTCTAAGGCATCTTGTGCATTATTTTTGTATGAAATAATTTTTGTATTTTTTATGTATTTTTATCTACGACTTTCATTTACAAATTTTATTGATTTGATGTATAAATAATAAAGAAGAAAATAGGCCCCAAAATGGACTTATTAAGGAATTAAAAATTAAGGTTTTATTGTATTTTTGACCTTTACCCACCCCACTTTATTCCTTGTCGACACAGTCATCATGATGACTAGGTCTCGGGTTTAGGGTCATCCAATATTTATGGTATTTCATTTTCTTTTTTTATTTTCTTTTTTTTTTATTTTAGCTTTAAATATAATATTTATACAATATTTTAAAAAATATTATTTTGTACAATATAATGCTATATAAATGCATTTAGATAGGATTTTAAGACCGAAATGAAAGAATAAAGGTCATAAAATGGAGATTCATCGGGTCCCTATTATATTGTATATGTGTATATAATATTCAATATATTTATTCTTACAAAATTTTAGCTTCTTTATATTTTTATATATTTAAAAATATTTTCCAAAACATATTTAAATAATAAAAATATAATAAAAACATCAAAAAATCATTAAAATAACTAATGTATAAAATATATAGGCAAACTATACCTATATAATACATGCACATATTTATTCACGTAAATAAATGAAATAAAAAACACCATAAAAATATGTAAATATGTAATTAAATATGTTATAAATATATAAAATATGTAATTATAATAATAAAATATACAATACAAAATAAACATAAAATATATTAAATACACTGATTTTTGTGATTGGTCCACGTGGACCTAACGACTTCCTTCAATTATTGATCGGGCAGATCAACTTTCTGGCTTTCGCTGTCTGCTCATGTCAGGCCTTGTGACTCCCCCATTTCTCCATCTTTTTGGTCATGAATCAAGGCTCGAAATGCCTCGATCCCTTCACTGAAGTTGAGAAACATTCCGCCCTCCATCACGTTAAGCTGATAGCTTCCACCAACCCTCACCCTCCAACACACAATCGCCTATCGAACTTCGATCCTCGCTTGTGCATAAATAAATCTTCGCGAGCCCCCTTTTGAGTTTTTATCCCACTTTACCCTTCATAACCCTAATAGGACTCTAATGAATCTCCATTTCATCACTTGTATTCTGTCATTTTTTTCCTTAAATCCCCAGCTAAATCCATGCATATATGATGAGCCGCCCGAACGACTAAGGTAAATCAGTTGTCACTAAGGTCGTTGTGACCTCAGTCACTCGGGGCTCAAAGCTCAATCAAGAAACAAATCAGACCATCAATTGAGAAGATACAAATCGATGAAAATCAAAATAGCGGTCTCGCTATGATATAAACCTGGTATAGCACCCAGGGTCGAACTCGAGGAGCACGAGATGACCTTGCGGCCTACGAAGTAGTCTAAAAATAATGAAAATAAAAACAAATATTTTTTTGGTGGATTTTAATATTTTTATATTTTTTTGGATTTTTAAATAATAAAGAAAATAAGAAAACAATAAAAACACACAACTTTAATCAATTATTTAATTACTCAAAAATAGTTCAAAAATTCCAACAAAAATATTTTTAGGATTTTTATATTTTTTACTGTTTTTGGTGAATTTTTGGGGATTTTATAATTTTTATAAATTTTTATAAAAATGAAAGAAGGCTGAAACAAGGGAAAACTATCCACTCAGGCTCTAAAGATCATTTAAAAATATCAAATGGTCTGATCAAGGCCTGGAGGTATTTTTCATGTAAATATGAACAAAGAAGAAAATTCAAGAAAAGGAATTTTGAATTTTTGAATTTTCTTTGATTTATTATTATTTTTATGGGTTTTTAAGAGTTTTTAAATTTTTATAGTTTTTATAACTCCAAAAATAACCAAAAGTGGTCAGAACATCAAACACACACAAATACACAAAACCTAATTTTTTTGTAATTTTTGAATGGGTTTATAATATTTTTTATGAATTTTCAATCTGAACAGAGACAAAAAGGGGCGTTATTGAATTTTTTTAAAAATACTAAAAGGGCTCAAAAATGTACCCAAAAATTGGTGATTATTTTACAGAGTGGCAGGAGCCACGTGTCCAATTTTCACTCAATTTGGATTAATTTTGACATTTTATTTAAAACAAACAAGAGCCCACAGTGCACAGGGACCTGTTCGTAATAAAAATATGTTCTGGGGGGCCAAAACATAACAAACTCAGAAACTGGGGGTCCTTGTGCAAAATCTCCAGTATCTCACGCGCCAAGCACGTGTACTGGGCACGGAAGGACCAATATGCAATAAAATTACTTCCCCAAACTTATTAGCAACATGTACTAAAAGTCCAGGGGCTAAGTTGCAAAATACCCACGATATTCAACACATGTAAAATTAAACCATTCACAAGGGCATAAGTACAAATATCAAGAAATGTATTTCATTCATTAACACATCAGAACTACAGCCCAAAACATGAAAATTTACCAACAAACCACATAACGAAGCACGTGTCTCACATACACAGGGGTAAAAATGCAAATAAACTAAACAGTAAAGTCCTAAGTGCAAATGTTCCAAAATAAAATGAACTCTATAAAATATTTACAGGACTAAATGATAAAGACAAAATAGAGGGGGGCCTAAGTGATATTTACCCCTTATTATCCGAGGGTTGAGGACGTGCCACGTGGTGTATCCAACGGCTACAGGGCGCTGCTCCTCAACGAAGGACTCACGCTCGGATCGGACGACTGAGGGCCTCCCACGTGGAGGATCTGACGGCTAGGGTGCATTGTGGGTAAACCCTCGCTGGATCAACGTCTCTAAAGAGGGCATGTGGAGATCGGACGGTGATGGCTCAAGGGTGCCTCTTCGTCTGATCGTGCGGTCATGATCAAGCCTCCAATGGATCGAACGGTGGCGTGGCTCCTCAAATCAATGGCTGAGATAACATCTGGAGCAAGAGGGTTGAATGGACGGTTGAGGAAGGTCCTCCAAGAACTCGATGCCGGTAATCTTCGCCGGCCTCCTGTGCGCGCTGAGGAACTTCTCGAAAGCTGCTGAAAGGTGGAACATGTTCGCCTCTGTCGTCCGCAGCTACTATATACCTCCGATGAGGCGGGAGACGTCAGAGATGCTCCGGCGAAGAGGGGGCTCGAAGCTCAGGTGCCCAGACGACTTGACCTCCCAGATGGGGTCCTTTGACCAGCACAGTGGCACCAAAGCAGCCTCGGGTCGAGGGCAAATTGCCTCGACCCGGTTAGAGGTGAAATAGGTGACTAGATGGGTCGGGGCGACACCCTCCGGTGATGCGATGGCGGAGGAGGGTGGAGGACCTGCTCCGGGGCGAGACAAGGGGGGTGGCTGGGTGAAGAAGGTGAAGAGAAGTATGGCGAAGGTGGTGGCGTGGTCGGGATGGCAAATGGTTGGACGGAGACGGCGGGCGAAGGCGGCAGATCTACAGGAACTGAAATCTAAAAACTACAATCTGCGCTAATCTATAGTCTAAAGAAGCTACCTGGCAGATCGTTGAGTCCCGAGGCTTAGCACGCTCGTGACGGCGCACGGCGGCGAAAGCTGCAGGATCAGAGGCTCCCGGCTGCCCGAGCCTCGCTGCTACTCCCTCTCGCACGGCTGTCACTCAAGCGAGGTGGAGGAGGTCACTGGCATCGAGGGGGAGGACCAAAGATGACTGAATCGTGCGGCGGAGCTAAGATTTTATATGGTTAGGGGTCCGAAAAGTTGAAGGTCAGGCGAGCATTTCAAAACTCGGATCCCTCGAACCCATCTCGGGCGTGGATCTTGGATGATCAAGGAGCAAATGGAGCCCGGGTTTTAGGTGTATGGCGATTGGGTCGAGCGGGGAAAAATGGAAGAAGTCGGATCGGGGTGACAAGATCCGGCTCTGGTGGTCCTTGGGAGAGAGTTGACTGGGGGTCAACATCCCCCGTGGACCAATCAGAGCGCGCCAATTATTCAATATTTGAAAAATTAAATAATAAATAGTAAATGGCCGAATTTCAAAAAAGTTAAAACATGAAAAATGTTTATTTATTTATAAACTATTTTTTTATTTTTATTTATTTTTATGAAATAAAAATTACGTATTTACAACATATGATAATTATATAAAGGTATATACACTATTTACTTTTGATTTTTAATTATTTATTTTTGTCCATTTTATTCCAATTTTATATTTTATTTATTTATAGAATAAAATTTGGAATAATTTGGTATTTTTATTTTATTTTTATTATTTATTTACAAGGGCTAAATAAATACTTTTATTTATATACATATATTCTATATATACAATGTTGGTTTTGATTTTATTTTTATTTCTTTTTATTTTATTTTTATTTTTATTATTTTTATTTTATTTATTTACATTATGGAATAAGGAATATGTACACATTTTTGTGGAATTTTATTGATTTATTTACAAGGTGAAATAAATACATATGTGGTTTATATACAAATGGCCTATGTACAAGGATGAAGGAGATTTTTATTTATTTTTAATTTTCTCATTTTTATTTTGATTTTATATTTACAACTATATACATATTTACAAATATATTTTTGTTTTATTTAGAGGAAAATATTTTTATTTATATTTAGGCATATATATACACATGTGAGCTTCCTTATCTCTCTACTTGGGTTTTTATGCGGTCAGGCCCATGTTGAGCCCTCTCTTTGGATTAGGTCGCTCAATATTTATTCTAAATATCTCCCTCTTTTTCTTTTATTTCTTTATTCTTTTATTTATGCACAAAAACATGCTAATTATGCATATTTACAAAATGCATGCTATTTGACAATTATTAGTATTTACAGGAATATACATGTGTTTTGCATGGGTTTTGTAGCTAAAATAAAAGAATAAAGAGTGATGAATGGGTATTCATCACCCGCCTATACATAACTTTGCTACTCCCTTAGCAAACACTTATTTGAAAAAGAAGTGAAAAAGAAAAAGAAAAAGAGGAGAAAATGCATGGATTGATGCTGATAATTAAACCTATTTTCATTAAATTGAAATATGGAGCTCGATCAGATCTTTGGATTATTAGTGTCAGAACCTTATTTAGACTTAAGTTTAAAACTCAACAGCCTCTAAGATCCACTAATCTATAATCAAGACTCCTCAATAATCCAGATCAGAACAAGTCTACATACACAAACCCTGAAGACTATGAATCTTTCCTTGTACAGTGTATGTGAGGTATAGCTCTCCACCTCAGAAGTAGTAACTTGACAACGCTCCCCAACAAGGTAACTCTATGACCCTAGTCTGGCCACTCTTTCCTCGAGGAGCGGGGTATTCCCTTCTAAGTTCAAGTTCAACCGGCTCAAGAAGAGGGGGGAGAAGAGAATGGACCATGGCCAGTGTAGCCATGTATCCTTGGGAGCTCAACCAGTGTAGCTAAGTCTCCCTGCTGCAAGCTACATAAGGTGAGACATGAATCTCAAGCTTTGCTTATTTGCACTATATACATACTCCGGTGGGATTATCACTTTCTACCAGACCCACCACTTTTTTGGAGTTATTTTCTTTTTGCATTTTTTTTCAAGTGCATCTATCCAACATATTTACATGGTGCAGCATATGTACATAAGGAGTTTTTCCTCTTGAGCCAGTAGACTATCCCTCTTTTGAAGCATTATTGCAACCCACAACTCCTGTCGTTAGACCTCATGGCAACCAGACCAAGTTGAGACGCACTTCCTTCACTAAAAGAAGAAGAGAGGTTACGCCTAGAAGTACTACCCTCATATGCTACCCCAAGTCAAGGAAGACTGCCTCCTCACCACCTCATACGTAGAGAGCTCGGTGTAAAGTGCAGGTCCAAGTCAAGCCACTGTCTATATGAGTCATGTGTGTGTTGTTAAGTGCTCTACTTAGGCTCATTGAGATGACATGTGATCATAGCCTAGTGGACTCAAAGAATTAAGTCACGATGGACCTGAAAAGCCTTAACCCTAAGCCCTATAAGGTTCCTCTTATGATTAGGTAGATTAAGATCTTAATCAATCTCCATTTCCCAATTTAATTCCGGGCTAGTTTAAATGTCAACTATAATCCGGGAAAAACTATACAATATATACAAAGATACTATTTACACAATATTTACACACATGCAAAATTTTTGAAAAATGTTTTGAAACCATGGATGTATGCATGAATGCAAGTTTTGCAAAATATTTACACAAATTTACACAAAGTTTTTGCAAACTTTTGATTTTCAAAACATTGTGGAAAGATTTTGTACTATATACATAATTTTGATATGCACATATTTACACAATCTTTACACAAAAAATTTTTGAAAACATTTTTACAAAAATAATTTGTACAATAGCTATGTATGTGCAAATAAAAGAATGTTTATTTACAAGTATTTTTTTTATTTTTTATGTATTTTTCGGTTTTTAGCCATTTTTATTTATTTACACACTCACACAAAGTACGAGTTATGGCTAAAGTATATATGAAATATATACACACCCCCCTATACTTAGCTCGAACGATGTCCTCAGAGTCAAGAGCGATGAAGAAGACATAACTCGTGCTTAGCATAGGGAAGTGAAAAGGAAGGCTATATACAAAGATGAATGAAAGAATATAAATCAAGAGGATCTCGGCTTTTCCCCCTATACTTAGGATCAAATAATCCTAAGTATAGCAGGCTGTACACAAAAGGGAAAACCGAGTGAAGAATGCACAGGGTCTACCCCCCCTATACTTAGGGTAAGATATCCCTAAGTATAGGCAGCAAAAACAGGGGTAGAAAGACACGAAGAAGATCAACAAATATGTACAAGGTGAGAGGACATCACTCCCCTATACTTAAGGTAAAGAACCTTAAGTATAGGCAACAACAGAAGTGATGAAACAGAACGAAAGAACAACCAGGTGCTTCCACCCCCCTATACTTAGGATGAGGTATATCCTAAGTATAGCAAAGATAATCCTAAGTGAGACCTGGGGTGAAAACAAGAATGGAAGAAAGAAAGATCAGACTAAGACGAAACACGTATATACAAAAGGGTACAATGTTGAGGTGCCTCTCAACAAGCGCTAGATTTTACGCCCCTAGCTGGGCGCAAAGGCTAGGACAAGGCTGTGTCAAGGATCAGGATGACATCTGTAAGGCGAATGCCATACTGTCATCGTAGTCTCGGTATGAGAACAGCGGCGAACTCAAAAGTGTAAAGAATGACACCCAGGTATGCAATCAAGCGGGTGTCTGCTACCGGCTAAGGATATGGAAGTAAGTGATCGGGATCCGGTAGCACAAAAGAAATCATTGGCTCTGGATCAGACTGGAGTGGAAATGTGGAGCCGATAAAGTCAAACGTAGAGAAGGATGGATCAGTCATGGAATCCTCCACGTCGATCAGTGTCTCAAGAAGGTGTGGACAATCAAGATCAGGAGACTCTCTCAGAAAACTGATATCCGATGCACAAAGTAGTGACAAGTCAGATAGATCATCGAATATCTCAAGGATCGGCTCATCCTCGCGAGGGTCGTCGAGGTGAGATGACTCATAATCAGAAAGATCAAAAGTCTCGGTTTCGTGCTCCGCCAGATCGGATACACTCTCAGAATGTGAAACCGAGTACAGATCATGTGTGGCATTCTCCTGCAGATAACCCTCGGGGAGAAATGCAAGATCAGAGGTGAGAAAGAGAGGATCAGGATCTAGAAGGACATCTGCGCTGCTGTGAAGTATCCACTCGGTGCACCAGGCTACATCATTATCAGAAGTGTAGCTCTCGGCAATCTGGAAGTAGGAGAAGGTACCGGTCAACACCGCGGAGGCTGGCAAAGAGTCTGCGGCTGATCCTCGCTCTGCAACGATGTTGGCTGCCAACTGGTCCTCAGCAAGTATGTATGTTCCGTCAAAGTGGAGGACAAAAGGTTCGAATACAGGACCATCTGTGCCTGGTCTCTCAAAGTGGTGTCCTGTATCGAACTATAGCTGCTGGGCTGAGTCCTGGTAGCTGTCAAACTCCGAGAAGTGTCTCTGTAGAAAAGAGGCTGACTCCTCCGGGACTGGACACTGAAGTGGCTGAATCGATGGCTGTAGTAGCGGGGGCTCCTTCGGTACCTGGAGTATCAGAAGATCTGATATCCAAGACTCGTTGACGAAGAACTCTAGGGCTGACTCAAACTCTAGCTGGAAGACCAACGGGAACTCGAGTAGACTCTGGGTCCGAACCTCTACTATCGCAGTCATCTCCTCTGTCAGTGGTGCTGTATGATCCAAGTCCTCTGGCTGGTGTGTAGAAGCTGACTCCTCATGTAATGTGATACACCGCACTGGTACTGCATTGTCCTCATGTGTTGTCCCGACTGTGGCATCTCGTGAAGATGATCTCTGTGAAAGTAGCCTCTAGATGGTATCCAGTAAGTGAATGTCAGAACTGCGGTGTGAACCGCCACATGTGGTAATCACCAGTGCTAGCTGCTCTGCGGTCATCCCCCGCATGGAGATCTCTATCAGGTCTGTCAGTGGAAGTCCGTGGTCTGGAAATCTCCTCAAGAGGTCAAGAAACCTCGGCCATGCCTCCTGCAATGGCTCCTGGGGGTCAACTGAAAACTCGGTGATCAACGACCGCATCATCTCTGCTCTACGTGGGGGAAAGTATCTCTGTAGAAACTCTCGGCGTAGCTCTCCCCACGTATCGAATCTCCTCCCCAATCGTCGGTGCCATCTCATGGCTCTGTCCTGTAGTGTGAATGGGAAGGTCCTCCTCATCAGCTCCTCTGCAGTGATATCTAAATATAGATGTGCTCTGCAAAACTCCTTGAATGCGGACAGATGAAGAAAAGGCTCCTCGTGCACCTCCCCTGAAAATGCCGGCAGTCTCTGAATGTAATCCAAATCCAAGACGAATGGACCTAGTGTAGAAGCTGACTGAGCTTCCTGTGCTATCTGCTCCTCCATCAATTTGGGATAGGATCTATCTGATGATTTCCTCTAGTCTCTCTGATCACGAGCAACGGCATCGTCCAGGTCTCGCATCTGCTCGATCTGATCTCCGCGGACGTATAGCGCAGCATGCCCAGAGTAAAGAAAGGGATGGGAGGGAGGGAGCGGGAGGTTGGTCGGAGATCCGACCTCCCTCGAAGGTGGACTGGACTGATGGTCAGAGAATGGAGAAGAAGAAGCTGCAAGAGTCGGCCAGGAGTGAGGGGGATCCATCATCCAGGGGTGAAGGAGAAGAATAGAAGACTGAAGGGAGGGTGGGTGGTAGACAGATGGATGGGAGAAGAAGATGGGGAAAGGTAGAAGGGATCTGGAATCACACAAGATGAGAAAGCAAAAACCCCTGATTCACCTACGCACACGAGCTGAAGACCGAAAGGGATCGGTCAATTATCTTGTCAATTTTATTTTAGGTGATCATTCAGTCTTTCAGAGCGATTACGTGAGCTGATAGGAATCCAATATTTCTCAACCAACTATCCCGTATAGAAAGCCGGTAATCAGTCGAGAAAAATCAGATATGGCTCTAGCCTAAGGTGTAGGTCACTCTCTCGCTCATCCAAACCAAACAAGGAGGGGGTTGCTCTCCCCAAGACAGATTTTTCAGTGTGGTGTCTTTTAGGTCAAGTGTGATTAACAGTCCCTGATTTTATTGTTTTTCTTTTTAGGTATTTTTCAATAAAAAACAAACGCCTAACGAATTTTTCGGTTCTCCTGGTTATTAAGTCAAAAAATCTGGGGGAGAAGTCGAAAAAGCCGATGCGCGAGAAATCATTGATGCATGCAGAGTAAGAGATGCGTACCTGACTCCAGCAGTCTACATGCAAGATGATCCGCGCAGAATTTAAAGACTGAAATAAAACTACCTAAATGATGCAGGCGGAAATCCGAACCCTAAGCAAGCAATTCTACTCGAAAGAACGGCTAGTCGACCACCAACCTTCAATCCAAAAGTCTAGTCTAGGCTCACCCCTCCTCCTCTCAACAAATCGAGTTCAGGAGCAGCGCTTGGCAGGGCGGGCTCGCGGCGCGTAGGCTCGAAGGTAGTGGATCGACTATTTTTTTAAGATTTTTATTATTGGTCCAATTAATCGATCTATAGCTACATGTAAGGTTATTAAAGTGTGTGGACCTAATTATTACGTCACAATCAAGCAAAAATCCTAAGTCTAGGGGCTGAAATCCGCGAGAATCAGAAAGGCAGGAAATAAACGGTAAAGAAACCGCGAAAATCGTGAAAACTGTGAAAAAGCCGAGGGGTCCCCTGAGCACACTGGTGCTCGGCGAAACAGACCCCGAGAGTCTCAAAAGTCTGGCTGAGTGTCCTGTCCCTGTTTTATTACAATAATAGTTCAAGAAATAAAAACTACTCTAAACTATCTACACCCGCACTCGGCTGCCTCCTTGCGCTCTCCTGCGGCTCCGTGTAGAAGGGAGCCACCTCCGATCGCCACAGTTGTGTCGTTTCCTCGAAAGTAGCAGCCTTGGTCCTCGGGCCCTTGCAAGCAAGCAAAAGAGTGTCACAGACCAGATAGAAATAAAGCAACTAAAATAAGAAAAAGAAAACAGGGTATATATGCAAAAATAGAAATAAAAATAGACAAGCAAAACAAACAAAGACAAAAATAAAAGAAAAGAAATAAAAATAACATAAAAATGAAAATAAAAGAAAAACAAAAAGCCGTGAAAAGCCGCGGACGAAGAAAAAGCCGTGGAAAACTGCCAAAACAAAAATAAAAGAAAAACAAAAATAAAAGTGACTACTAAGCAGTGCTCCCCGCCAACGGCGCCATTTTATGAGCCGCCTGAACGACTAAGGTAAATCAGGTGTCATTAAGGTCGTTGTGACCTCAGTCACTCGGGGCTCAAAGCTCAATCAAGAAACAAATCAGACCACCAATCGAGAAGATACAAATCAATGAAAATCAAAATAGCGGTCTCGCTATGATATTAACCTGGTATAGCACCCAGGGTCGAACTCGAGGAGCACAAGATGACCTTGCGGCCTACGAAGTAGTCTAAAAATAAAGAAAATAAAAACAAATATTTTTTTGGTGGATTTTAATATTTTTATATTTTTTTGGATTTTTAAATAATAAAGAAAATATGAAAACAATAAAAATACACAACTTTAATCAATTATTTAATTACTCCAAAATAGTTCAAAAATTCCTACAAAAATATTTTTAGGGATTTTATATTTTTTTACTATTTTTGGTGAATTTTTGGGAATTTTATAATTTTTATAGAATTTTCTAAAAATGAAAGAAGTTGAAACAAGGGAAAACTGTCCAATCAGGCTCCAAAGACCATTTAAAAATACCAAATGGTTTGATCAAGGCCTGGAGGTATTTTTCATGTAAAGTAGTGTTGGGCATGGGCCGGGCTGGGCCGGGCCCAGGCCCAAGCCCATCTTAATAGTTCGGGCCTTGGGCCGGGCCTAGGCCCGCAGATTTTGTAAATCTTCGGCCCGAGCCCAGGCCCGGCCCAACTTCTTCGGGCCGGGCTTGGGCCGGGCCGGCCCATCAGCACCTACTAGAAATCCTATTGAGATAAACCGAACAAATCCACTCCCTCTCCCATCAGAAATTCACTTGGAAGAAAGGAGGCAGAAGATTAACAGAACAAAAATTATAAATAGGAAATTAAGTATTTTGGTCATAGTATTTCCAAACGGATACATACAAACAAAAGAGCCCCTTTTTTCATAATAAGTGATCCACAGGTTCACCCTCATATCAACAGTTTAAATGAATTGTGACAAAAGATAAATAAGTTCAAAACTGGAAACAAGCAGAGTTACAAGTTTCAATGAAAGGAAAACAACCAAAGCAGTTATAGGTTTTCACGACTAGGAACTACATCTCCTAGTTGGCCTGGAAAAAAAATTCGGTCTTAAGGAATCCTTGTATGAACATACACGCATTCATGAGATCTTACCCGCCTTACCATTATGCACAATAAGCTGGTAAAGAACTAAATCCACTCTTAGTTCCGGTGCATCAAAACATAATGTTCACAAAAAATCCAATCATTTGGCAAATACTTACGTTATCGAAAGAAAAAAATCTTAAGCACTGCCGAAATACAAGTAATCAAAACATGAAAAAGTAGTACTCCATGCCACATCATCCCGTGAACAAGCGTTCCCAAAAGGAGGACAATAATTAAGACCTAACATCATTTGGGGTAGAAGAAGAAGCAAAAAATGCAAATTTTGAGGTATACAGAGAAGGATCCCAATGAACAAAGATCAGAGCCTCTAAATTAATAGCAGGAATGAGAAAAATATTCGACTTCTATGCGAGTAGCTGTGGAGGAACGCACCTTTCTGCTCTCCGAGCTCGAAACTGGAGATGGGGCGAGAGGGGAAGGGACTCGCGAGTGGACTGCACCTTCTTCGGGCGATGGGGCGAGATGGGGCGAGAGGGGGAGGAACGCACCTTCTTCGGGCGTGCCGGCAGGGAGAGGGAGGATGGCGCTCGCGATCGGGATGGGTTAGGGCAAATCCGCAAAAGGGTACGGGACCTCGGGTTCACGGGTTGGGAGTTAGGGCTAAAGGGGCGAGGGGTCCTGGGTGGGTCTGGGTCAGATGTCGGGCCGGGCTACGCGGGCCCAAATCGGGCCAAATGTCGGGTCGGGCTCGGGCCAACCCTCGGGCTAATAAACGGGCCGGACCTCGGGCCAAGTCGGGTTGGGCCGACACAGGCCCGAGCCCGGCCCAAATTAATTTTGGGCCCGGATTTTAGGCCCAGGCCCGGCCCATTGAACAATTGGGCTTGGGCCGGGCTGAGTTTTTTGGGCCGGGCTACGGGCTGGGTCGGGCCGGCCCAGCCCAATGCCCATCCCTAATGTAAAGTATGAATAAAGAAGAAAATTCAGGAAAAGGAATTTTGAATTTTTGAATTTCTTTGATTTATTATAATTTTTATGGGTTTTTTAGGTTTTTTTAAATTTTTATAGTTTTTATAACTCCAAAAATAACCAAAAGTGATCAGAAAATCAACACACAAAAATACACAAAACTTAATTTTTTGTAATTTTTGAATGGGTTTTAATATTTTTTTATGAATTTTCAATCTGAACAAAGATAAAAAGGGGCATTTTTGTATTTTTTTTAAACACTAAAAGGGCTCAAAAATGTACCCAAAAATTGGTGAAAATTTTACACAGTGGCAGGAGCCACGTGTCCAATTTTCACTCAATTTGGATTAATTTTGATATTTTATTTAAAACAAACAAGATCCCATAGTGCACAGGGACCTGTTCGTAAAAAAAATATGTTCTGGGGGCCAAAACATAACAAACTCAGATTCTGGGGGGTCCTTATGCAAAATCTCCAGTATTTCACACGCCAAGCACGTGTACTGGGCACGGAAGGATCAATATGCAATAAAAATACTTCCCCGGACTTATTAGCAACAGGTGCTAAAAGTCTAGGGGCTAAGTTGCAAAATACCCATGATATTCAACACATGTCAAATTAAACCATTCACAGGGGCATAAGTGCAAATATCAAGAAATGTATTTCATTCATTAACAGATCAGAACTACAACCCAAAACATGCAAATTTACCAACAAACCACATGACGAAGCACGTGTCTCACATACACAGGGGTAAAAATGCAAATAAACTAAACAGTAAGGTCCTAAGTGCAAATGTTCCAAAATAAAATGAACTCTATAAAATATTTACAGGACTAAATGATAAAGACAAAACAGAGGGGGGCCTAAGTGATATTTACCCCTTATTATCTGAGGGTTGAGGACGCACCACGTGGTGTATCCAACGGCTACAGGGCGCTGCTCCTCAACGAAGGACTCCCGCTCAGATCGGACGGCTGAGGGCCTCCCACGTGGAGGATCTGACGGCTAGGGTGCGCTGTGGGTAAACCCTCGCTGGATCAATGGCTCTGAAGAGGGCACGTGGAGATCGGACGGTAATGCCTCAAGGACGCCTCTTCGTCTGATCGTGCGATCCTGATCAAGCCTCCCATGTATCGGACGGTGGCGTGGCTCCTCAAATCAATGGCTGAGATCACATATGGAGCAGGAGGGCTGAATGGACGGCTGAGGAAGGTCCTCCAAGAACTCGACGCCGGTGATCTTCGCCGGCCTCCTGTGCGTTGAGGAACTCCTCGGAAGCTGTTGAAAGGTGGAACATGTTCGCCTCTGTCGTCCGCAGCTACTGTATACCTCCGATGAGGCTGGAGACGTCGGAGACGCTCCGACAATGAGGGGGCTCGAAGCTCAGGTGCCCAGATGACTTGACCTCCCAGATGGGGTCCTTTGACCTGCACAGTGGCACCAAAGCTACCTCGGGTCGAGGGCAAATTGCCTCGACCCGGTTAGAGGTGAAATAGGTGACTAGATGGGTCGGGGCGACACCCTTCGGCGATGCGACGGCGGAGGAGGGTGGATGACCTGCTCCGGGGCGAGACAGGGGGTGGCTGGGTGAAGAAGGTGAAGAGAAGTATGGCAAAGGTGGTGGTGTGGTCAGGATGGCAAATGGTTGGATGGAGACGGCGTGCGAAGGCGACGGAGCTACATGAACCGAAATCTAAAAACTACAATCTACGCTAACCTACAGTCTAAAGACGCTACATGGCGGATGCATTCAACTAGGCTGGAGCTCCTGGAGATCCGGGGGTTATGGCCTCAAGGGATCGTCGAGTCCCGAGGCTTAGCGCGCTCGCGGCGGCGCACGACGACGAAAGCTACCAGATCAGAGGCTCCGGCTGCCCGAGCCTCGCTGCTACTCCCTCTCGCACGGTTGTCACTCAGGCCAGGTGGAGGAGGTCACAGGCATCGAGGGGGAGGACCAAAGATGACTGAATTGTGCGACGGAGCTGAGATTTTATATGGTTAGGGGTCCGAGAAGGTGAAGGTCGGGCGAGCATTTCAGAACTCGGATCCCTCGAACCCATCCTGGGCATGGATCTTGGATGATCAAGGAGCAAATGGAGCCCGGGGTTTAGGTGTTTGGCGATCGGGTCGAGCAGGAAAAATTGGATGAAGTTGGGTCGGGGCGACAAGATCCGACTCTGGTGGTCCTGGGGGGAGAGTTGACCAGGGGTCAACATCCCCCGTGGACCAATCAGAGCGCGCCAATTATTCAATATTTGAAAATTAAATAATAAATAGTAAATGGCCGAATTTCAAAAAAGTTAAAACATGAAAAATGTTTATTTATTTATAAACTATTTTTTTGTGAATTTTACTTATTTTTTGAAATAAAAATTAGGTATTTACAAAATATGATTATTATATATAGGTATATACACTATTTACTTTTGATTTTTGATTTTTAATTCTTTATTTTTGTACATTTTATTCGAATTTTATATTTTATTTATTTATAGAATAAAATTTGGAATAATTTGGTATTTTTATTTTATTTTTATTATTTATTTAAAAGGGCTAAATAAATACTTATTTATATACATATATGGTATATATACAATGTTGGTTTCGATTTTATTTTTATTTTATTTATTTACATTATGGAATAAGGAATTTGTACACATTTTTGTGGAATTTTATTGATTTATTTACATGGTGAAATAAATACATATGTGGTTTATATACACATGGCCTATCTAAAAGGATGAAGGAGATTTTTATTTATTTTTAATTTTCTCATTTTTATTTTGATTTTATATTTACAACTATATACATATTTACAAATATATTTTTGTTTTATTTAGAGGAAAATATTTTTATTTATATATAGGTATATATGTACACATGTGAGCTTCCTTATCTCTCTCTACTTGGGTTTTTATGCGGTCAGGCCCATGCTGAGCCCTCCCTTGGGATTAGGCCGCTCAATATTTATTCTAAATATCTCCCTCTTTTTCTTTTATTTCTTTATTCTTTTATTTATGCATAAAAACATGCTAATTATGCATATTTACAAAATGCATGCTATTTGACAATTATTAGTATTTACAGGAATATACATGTGTTTTGCATGGGTTTTGTAGCTTAAATAAAAGAATAAAGAGTGATGAATGGGTATTCATCAATAAATCACTAATTTGTCAAAATAAATACTTTGTAAATAGTACAAATCACTATATAAAATACTACATGTTTAATGTTTTTATTTCCAGAATAAAAGAATAAAGGAAGAAAAGAAAAATAAATGATAAAACATAGGCATTGAATGACCCTAGACCCTGAGACCCAGTCATCCTGATAACTTGGTCGATAAGGAATAAGATATTAGGAAATATGGCAGAGAAATTGTACTGAAAATTCATCAGAACTCAAGTATTTAATTCATCAATATATACATTTTTGCACCTATTTTATTTTTTTTATTTTTACACATCTAATAATAAAGCCCTCAACATGAATATTGTAGATAAAAATATAAAGAAAAATACAAAATTGATTTCACTGAAAAATAGCACACAGTGTGCACATGACACACAAATCAAAAAGCCAGAATAAAAACTTTGTAGATATGTATCTTCCCCATATTGTATCAAAATTGACCATACTCACCTTTAACTGTATATAAAATTAGTAAGCTATTTAATGAAGGTGGTTTCATCCAATATGGAGTTAAGATGCAAAATTTAGGTTTTGGGCTCTATTGTGCAATATACATGTATATTTTATTAAATATATTTATTCTTTATATTTTTTCAATTTATTATATTTTTATAAAAATATATATATTATTTAAAACACATGTACTAATTAAAATAAAATAAAATCATTAAAAATAAAAATAAAATAAAATAAGTCCATTACCCTATATAGATGAAATATATATGCATAAACATATATAATAAATACCCGTATTTATTTAAGTGTACATATAAATTCATAAAGATACAATAAAAATACTTAAATGTGTATTTAAATAAGTTAAAAATATATAAATACATGTATAAAATAATAAAATGTAAAATAAAAATTAAAAATAAAAATACTAAAGGGTACAATGTTAAAAATAAAAATACTAAAGGGTAAAATTAAAAATAAAAATACTTAGATCTACACTCTCACTGAAGCAACCGCTCACGAAACCCTAAGTAATTCAATAATTAACCCAAAAATAAAATATAATAATGAAAAATGAAATTTTGGAGATAAAATATATTATAACTCTACAAATGTGTGTATAGGTGTAAGTATGTGTAGAATGTCGAACACAAGGATCAAATGTGATCGATCGGGAAAATGAATTCCAAAATCTGTGTTCCTCTTCTCGCCTATTTATTCTATTTTAGTGTGGATTTCTAATTTTATTTTTATGTATTTTAATTTTTATATTTTATTGTTTTAATTTTATAATTTTTTTTTGTTTTTATATTTTCTGATATTTGTTTTTTATATTTTAAATATATATATATATAATATATTATATTTTAAATATATAATATAAGAATATATGTAACAATATATAGAATATAGGATAATAGATTTATAAATACAACTAAAATAAACAAAAATTGAAAATAAAATATTTTTATATTTTAAATAATTTTCTATTATTTTTGTGATTTTTAAGATATTTTTGTTAATTTTTATGGATTGTTAAAGTCAAAAATATACCAAAGTAAGGAGTAAATAAATAGACTGGGTAGGTTTGGAATTTTAAAAATAGCAAATAAAGCTAAAAATTTCCAAAACTATTTTAATGAATAAATATGCTAAAAGAAAATTCAGAGGTAAAAATAAAATATTTTTGGATTTTGGTCATTTTTTTAAAGGATTGCAGAGATTTTTAATTTTTAGTCTTTTTCTTTTATATATATATATTGGGATTGTTGGTTATGGAGTTGCTAAATAATAAAATAAACAAAATATATTTTTTAGATTTTTTCAAAAATATTTTATATTATTTGGTATTTTATAAGTCAAATAGGGGTAAAACACTCTATTTTTTATTTTTAGAAAATAGGTAAAATGCATAAAATGCAATTCTAAAAATATAACGTGAAAGTACAAGTTAGAATGAACGATACCATATTTTTTGGTATTTTTTAGAGCATGGATGGTATTTTTAATAAATAAAAGACACGACAAAAATGTTTGACCTAGAAAAGGAATTTTTGTAATTAAAAAAATGCACAATTGTTTCTACAAAATACCCAAAGTTTTATAACTGCAAACAATGGTTTAAGGACTAATGTAAATACAAAAAAGTGTAAGGTTATACACATAAAATGCCCAGCTCACGTGGGACGACACATGAGCTGATCTAGACTAGACTGATATGCAATATACAAATTCCAAGGGTCACTTGTAATTTCTACAAAAGTTTTACAACTACAGACGAAAGCTTATATATTAAATAATAAACTACGAAAAGGAGGGGATATAGAATGCAAAATACCCCATGAGTGTGTGAACGTGTGGTTGGATGATGCTAACTTATCCACGTGGTGACCTATCAAAGGTTGATATCGCTTCGATGATCAACATTCTCGACTAGATCTCACTCCTGATATGACGGTGGAGTGGTGGCAAGATCCAATGGCTGCAAAAAGAATTGGGATGTCCTCGCGATCCAATAATTGATGCTTTTTACCATGAACAGGGAAGAAAAACTGCCTAGATCTCCTTCCTCACACTAGATCTCCGAACTCTTGCTAAATGGGAACCTAACCTGGTGCAAAATGGATCCGATGGTCCTCCGCAACTGATAGCACCCTCAGAAGGATCCAAGATCCAATGATGGGGTCCTAGTGGCACGGTGGAACTTCAACAACCAGGGGACCTTCCTTGTTATCAAAAACACCTCAACAAGGGCTAGATCCTCCAACACCTGCAAAGTAAGCATAGTAGACCGAAACGGGGGCTGCTAGTGGTGGTTTTTATGGGAAATGAGGCGTGATGGGGTCAAAGTGGAGCTCTCTGGTGAGCGGTGGTGGTGAAGAGCTAATTTCCAGATCCACGATGGATCTGGGTGAATGAAGTGGCACGGAGCAAATAAGAAGCGTGGGGGAGAGAAATGGTGGCGAATGATGGTCAGAAATAGTGGTGCACGATGACACATGGTGGCCGGAGATCTAGAGCTCCGACGAAGCTTTATCTTAAACCTAAGATAAAGCAGGGGATTAAATCACAAAATAAAAGCATAACAAGAAACCCTAAGACTAAAACTATTGAAGAAGCAAGAAATGAACCTCAAGCGGCCGAGGGTCGCAAGATCAGACCACACAGCGGCACATCACTGGATATGATGGGAACCACCCTCTTCATTCTCCTTCCTCACTGCGAAGCACAAGGCGAGTTAGTTATCACCTATCTCAAGCCATTGAAGCACTTCGAGGGGTATGGAGCGGTAGAAAGTGAAAACAAAAAAAAATGGAGGAAGGTGTTATGTACATGTAGTGAACGGGAGGGTCTTCTAGGTGGTGTAGAGATTGAAGGAAGAAGATATGGTGCGCGAGATGTACTCAGCTTGAATCAATGATGTAACGAGAAGATAACTCATGAAGGACTCATCAAGCCTCGAGCATCATATCATGAGGGAAAAATTTGAGAAGGGGAGGTCAAAAAAAGGTTCTGTCAAACCTATGACTTGGGTTAGATAAGGGCCCCGCCACTTGCAAAAAGACAAAACTATAATTATAAAGGAAATAAATTAAAAATAAATTAGTAAATGATTTTTTAATTTTTTTGGTTAAATCATAAATATATATATATATATATTTATGTAGTATTTTAATATGATTTTATTTATTTTTAAGGGCTAATTTATTATAAGTTACTTTTTACAAGTATATTCGTATGTATATTGATCTATGTTTTATATATTTTATTTTGTATTTTATATTTTATTATTTTATATACTTAATTTATTTATAACTTATTTATGTATACTTATATATATTTATTTTATTTTTCTGATATAATATGTATACTTAAATAAATAGGGGTATTAATTACATAGGTATAAGTATAGTATGTTAATCTATGTTTTTTGTATGTTATTTTATTTAAGTGTTTTCTTTAGGGTTTTGTTTTATCATAAATATGTACATACACTATAAATAATAGGGATTTTTACACCCATAACCCTAAGTAATTCTGTAATTACAATCATAACCTTGTATAATCATGAATTACATGAGAAACCCTGGATAATCACTCTGTCTCACACTCATAACCCTCTGTTAGTTTAATATGTTAACTCAACTATATGAGTGAGTTAATCTAACCAATATATGATCTAACAGCTAGGATTAGGAAAAATAAAAAAATGAAAGGAAAAAAAATAAATGACAAGCTTGCAGGCAGATGCGGGGGAGGGCAGTAGGTCGATGGGGGGATGGGGGCTTGTTGGTGGAGGCCGGCATGGGCGTGCGGGGGACTGAGGGCTTCGAGCAGGGGAAGGGGTGGCGGGGGGTGCTTTGAGCAGAAGGGGAGGGGGCTGGAGAGGTTATCGCGGGCTTCGACCTGCACAGAGGTGGTAGGGCTTTGAGCGAAAGGGGAGGGGGATAGAGAGGGGGGGGCTTTGCAGGGCAGCGGTGGATGGAGGGTGGCAAGGGGAGCTTCGACCTGCAAAGAGATGGTCGCGGTTGACGTGCAGGGGGGGGGGCTTCGAGCAGAAGTAGGGGTGACCTGTAGAGGTGGTCGAGCGAACGTGGGGGTGGGGGGCTGTAGAGGTGGTCACGATAGGCCGGGGGGGGGGGGGGGGGGGGCTTCGAGGTGGTTGCGGTAAGGGGGCTTCGAGCAAGGGATGGTCGGGGGGCACGGGGGGGTCCGAAGAGGATGAGCTCGGCAGCAGGGTCGACAATGATAACGGCAAAGGGCTTGCTCAGGGAGGGGGGAGGGCCGCTGACGCATGGCCTGCAGGGGAGGAGGAGGTACTGCTCGGTAGGGGAGAGAGGAAAATGATGGCATGTTGTGCAAATAAGAATCAACATCAGGGGAAGATTTATCTTTTTTAATGGAAAGCGTCACATATAACGGGTATTTCAAACGGAACATAACACAAGGTTATGTCATGTAAGAGTTAAGCATTACTCAGGGTTTCTCATGTAATTCATGATAATACAGGGTTATGATTATAATTGTGGAATTACTCAAGGTTGTGGGTGTAAAATTCCATAAAGAATATTTACAAAATTATAAAAATATAAATATTGAAAAATATAAAGAATGAATAAAATTATTTTATTCAGGTATATTGTACAAATATGGGTCCAAAACCTAACTTTTGCATCTTAACTACAAAATGAATGAAACCGCCTTCATTAAATAGCTAATAAAAAGTTATATACAATTAAAATTATTTTGGTGCATTTTGAATCCATATGGAGGAGATATAGGTCTTGGAAGTTTGGATTTTGGCCGATTGTCAAAATACACTATACATTATTTAATGTGAAATAAATTTTGTAGTTTTTTATGTATTTTTGTATACAACTTTCATGTACAAAATTTATTGATTTGATGCATAAATAATGAGGAATAAAATATGTCCTAAAAAGGTAATTATTGGTCTATTTTTGGGGGGTTTTAGACTTTTTGATCTATACAATTGGTAGCCCTATCTCCACCTACTTTATTTATTGTTGATTAAGTCATCATGATGACTGAGTCTCGGGGGCTAGGGTCACTCAACACCTATGGTGTCTCATTTCATTTTTCTTCCTTTATTCTTTAATTTTGGAATTACGTAAAATAAATATATATTATTTTATACAGTATTTTGTTCAAATTAAAGAATGTTTATTTTGACAAATTAATAATATATACATGCATTTAGTTATGGGTTTTAAGGCCAAAATGAACGAATAAAGGTGATTAAGTGGAGATTCATCACCGCCCTATACTTGCCTTTGCTAGTCCTTAGCAAACACTGATGTCTACAAGTTTAGAAAAGAAAATAAAGAAAAGAAAAAGATATAAATTGAAATAAATGTCGAGTTTTAAACTTGTCATAACAAAGTCAAAGTTTAGAGCTCTAAGAAGGCTTTTGGAATAATGGTGTGTTCGGAACCACATAAAAGTCAGGAAGTGTGACAGAACAACCCTCAGGTTCCATACTCCTATCATCATGTCCAATTCACAGACAGGTCAGAACATTCTCCCAGTCTCATACTATTGCTACCTTGAAGTGATATAACCATGTGCTTGAAATTGTTCAGCTCTCCTCAAACAAAACCATTGAACTATCAAAACCAGTGAAAGATATTCCCTTCTAAGGTCAGGTGCTCCTGGTCTTTACAACCGAATGGGGATGAAGTTAGAAGAATGTGAAAAGAAGTGAGAATGGACCAGTGTAGTCTTCATTCCCTTGTGAAGTCGGCCAGTGTAACCAATTCTTCACCAAGAAGCATGCTTTTTCTGAAGCTCATTTTTTTGTGGAATTTTTGGTTGTAGGCTTCTTTGGATATTTTCTTTGACTTTGTACAACTTATGCATTCTTTCTTGTGCCCCAGTGGACATAACCTCCTTTGTTCCACCCATTTTTGGGGTCTTGGAGAAAGTTGTATCGGTAGACCATTCCTCGTCCGAAGCATTGTCTCAATCTGTCTCCAGTCTTTAGATATCACGGTTACCAAAAGAAGTGGGTTAGAGTACCAGTGTCGGCAATCCCCAAGAATGGTTCTTGAGCCACCCTAGATGAAGCGGCCTTGCATCGTCCTGACTTAGACTCCAAGATTTTTCAACAATCCATCTGAGTTGAGATAAGCACTAGGTGTAAGATTTCGAGTCAAATCACTATTTCAAGAGTCTTACGTATGATACGAAGGGTTATATTTAGGCATATAGAATTGACTCATGAACATAGTCTTATGGAACCTAAAGAATAAAGTCAAGGTGTCCTGAAGTATCTCCAATTTCGATCCTCAATGGGTTCCACTAAAATTAAGTGTATTAAGGTCTATTCCTAGCTCCAATCTTCAGACTTTATTTGGACTTGTTCAATTGTCTAGATTATTATGAAAATGTGGATGTGATTCATAATTCAAGAAAAGATTTTTATGAAGCAGTTTTTTTTTATTTTGAACTTTTCCAGAGTTTTTGAAAATTTTGCAACTTTTTATGCAATTTTGAAAATGATTTTGCAAATGTTTTTGGTATTTTTAATTTTGCAAAATTTTAGGGACTTTTCAGTACAAAAATTTCAGGAAAAGAAATAGGTACATATATTTATATGGGAGTACATCTTAGTAACTAACAAGAATTTTGATTTAGGAGTTTTCATAAGGTATTTACAAGTTTGTACATATATTTGTAAAGAATCTTTATTTGCTTGAATTATGTATATAGTTCTCAATATAATTTGAAAAGATTTTTGCCAACATTTTGAAAACTCTATTTTGCAAACTAATTAGACAAATAATTGTTACAAACATTTTATAAAATTTGAAAATCATTTTACAAATATTTCTCAAACTATTTTTGCAACCATTTTCCAAACATTTGCAAATAGATTTTCAAACTATTTTATTTCAAACAAAGAAAGACATTTTTATAAACAAAACATTTTCACAAAGTTTGAAAATATTTAACAAAGCATTTTCTAAATAATTTTCAAAAGATTTTTCAAAAGGATTGTCAAACTATTTTTCAAACATTTTGCAAAGAATATTTTTAACATGATTTATTAATCAACAAAAAAAGAAATTTAATTAATTGTATACAAGTGTGCAATTAATTATATTTTATCCATACTTATTGAAAATATGAAAGACCTAGTTATGGCTAATGTATATACGAAGTATATACGACCCCCCTATTCTTACATTGTGCTATGCCCTCATAGATTAGGAAGGAAAAGAGCTTTGTCCATAATTAATGTAGCTCTCACAGAGGCGAGGAAAGGTCATCCCGGGATGATTGGAGGATGCTCCACATGGGTCGAGGTCTCCATGTGCAATACAACAAGGTCAGTAGTGGAGCATGAGCTCTGAATCTAAATGATAATGTTTTCAAGAATATATCTCGGTCTCTTTATTGATCCATCAGCAAATTGGCAAATCATCCCGGTCTTCTTGAGATTCCCTAGATGAAGAGATTGTACCAATGATAAGGGTATTATATTAATCAAAGCACCATCGTGAAGGAGAGTGTTATCACAAGAATAGTCAAAGATGGTGCAACCCACAAGAGGTGTAACAATGCTCCCTTCCCTAGTGTGTGGATGGTGAGACATGGCGTGGACAGTGGCCATGGTCAAAATGTGTTTCTTGGATCTGCTCCTTCGCATTCTCTTCTTGGGTTCGGGAGCAGATAATTGGGTCATGTCCTGGCAAAGTGGGGCCTTAATAATCTCGTGAATCATTGCCACCACTTCAGGTTCAGTCAACATTTTTCTATGATTTTAGATCTCCTACATACAAGGGAGGAGATCTGAATCATCATCTATACAAGGATGACTAAGAGCAGTATGGACAATGTCATCCTTGGGGTCAAAGGTGGGAACTGTGGTGTGTGTGTGTGGTCAAGGAATCTTGCAATTGTGCCCTCTCACAAGATGAATCAACTGTGTGTCTCCTGAGATCTTTTTGTATTTTCAAAATTTTCTCATTTTTTTGTATTTTGGGCGATTGCAAGCTCTCATGGGTGTCCTTTAATGAATCCATGAAATCGGGTGGTGAAACGGCAATGTGGCTCTTATTTATGCTAACGAGGTCATCGTTCCTCTCTTCCATGCACTCCATCATCCAGTTCAAGTGCTCAGGAGTGGTCTTCATGAGAGGTGACTCCAACAGCTCAGTATCAGGTGAGTGGAATGAGGGAGGTGGTGGTGGGTAAAATTCAAAATCTGATTCCTGAAGTTGTGGATTGGGAAGTATGTACGAAAAGAAGAGTTAGGAGCAAAATCCTCCTATAAGAATGGAGGTGAACTGACTGGAGGGTATGAGGGATTTTCAAAGTTCGGATGAAAATCACTCTAGTTGTCCCCGAAACAAAAGGAAATGATCAGGAGAGCACGATAGAGAAATCAAGATATGCAAGAAAAAGGTGCAAGTGCGGAGAGAAGATCTAGTATACACACAAACAAAAATAAACAAATATACACAAAACAAATCCCTCAATTCACATACTCAACACAATGAGGACTGTGAAAGTTCGATCTTTTTATCTTTTCAAATTTTAGAGTTAGGTGATTTTCATGAAGGTATACAAGACGTCGGAAGGACTGGGATTGGGGCACTACACCTTAGTGTGTGCATATTAAGAATAAAATGCAAATACAATGAGGCGGTTACTCTCCCCAAAAGAAGGATTTTTCTTTTTGATTTTAGGGTCGAGTAATCTTAACAGTCCTAATTTTATTGATTATCAAAATTTTTGGTTTTTTAATAAAAATGCATGAACCTAATGAGGAGTCAATTCCTTTAGATCCTATGTGGTAAAAATCAGAGGGGGAGAGTGAAAAGCGAAGAAATCAGAGTCGCTAAAATGAGCTGACAAACTAGCTTCACTGTCGCTGAGGTGAATACTCAAATCTCTCGGCTGCTTAAACAATTAACTCGCAAAAATAATTAATCAATTGATAGAAGGAGCTAAAATTTATTATTCCCTATTAAAGATGTATAGTGACAAACAAGTAGGGGTCGAACTAAGGAAGCAATGGTGTAGAACAATGTATAACCAAATCAAGCACAATTTGCCTCTCAAACACTTAGCCACATTATGATTTTTAGAAGGTTTCCAATCTTTATATTTTTTTAATTTTTATATTATTTTTTTATTTATATCTTTCATATTTTTTGATTTTAATATTTTTTATTATTTTTCATTTAAGGATATAATATAAGATATATAAGGTTATATATACAATGTAAGATAAAGAAAATATAAATACTAATAAAAAATAAAATATAGAAAATAAATTGTTTTTCGATTTCTAATATTTTTACTTTTTTTTATTTTTTTATGAATTTTTACGATTTTTATATATTTTTAAAGTAAAAAATATCCCAAATCAAGGATTAAACAAATAGCCTGAATTGAAATGGACAATAAAAATAGCAAATAATGTTCAAAATTTTCCAAATAAATTTTATTACGTAGATAGTAATATCAAGGAAATTATATAACATAAACAATTATTTTTTGGATTTTTATAAAGGATTTAGGGGTTTTCAATTTTTAAGACTTTGTTTTTCTATTTTTATGGTTTTTTAGTCTGAAGGCTCAAAATACTTAAATAAACAAAATATATTTTGGGGGAATTTTTCAAAAAAAATTATTTTTATGGGTTTTTTAAGTCAAACAGGGAATCTTTTTTAGGGGTCCTAAATTGCAAGTCTAAAAATATGGCGTGAAGATATAATGCAACATGAGCTTAACCCTATTTTTTGGTAATTTATGGAGCACAAATGCTATATTTAATAAATGGAACAAATAATAAAAAAAAATGTACTAGCAGGGGCATAAATGAAATTAAAATAAAGATATGGGGCCTTTCTGTAATTTTCAAAAAATACAACTGAAATAAAAATTCCTTGGGCCAAAACAAAATTCATCAAGTAGCATGGGCTCAAGTGCAAGATGCCCACCTCATGTGGGACCGCAAGTGAGGTGACCTAGCATGGACTAATTTGTAAATAAAAATAGTTCAAGGGCTTATTTGAAACTATTACATAAATAAAAAAACAACAAAGGAGAGTTTCTATATTAAATATTAAATTACAAAAGTGTCTGGTTGAAATATGCAAAATACCTAGAATGTGCGTGAGCGGACGGTTCTTATGGGTTCACTTATCCACGTGTCACACGCATAACGACCGATGATGATTCGCCTTGGACGATCAAGATTAGATCCCACAAGGGAGATCTATAGCTCAGGTGCTTTGCATCTAACAATGGCTGAACGATCTGGAGCGGCGGAATGATCCAACAGCTAGAAGGGGCAGTGGATGAATAATAGACGCTCCGTTACGACAAGCTTCTATCAGGCTTCACTCCGTCATAAGAAATCCCAAGGAGCTCTAGGGCGGCTTAAAATGCTCCTGGGAGTGTTCCATGGCTGAAGGGCTCCTTGAAACGGGTTGAGCTCAATCGGAAGGGCTCTGACAAGGATCAGCACCTGGATCGTGCTACTGGAGTTCGATGAACCCTGAAAAGTCCCCTTTCTTGGTTTTTTTCTACAAGAGCAGGTTATAGGGCAAAAAGGGAAGCCTAGGAAGACTTCAGGGAGAGAAATGGAAGAGAAATGGAGTGGGGTGATGTCCTCCAACGGACAATAGAGGATCAAGGACTACTCTCTCGTTATGAGCAAGAACCTAGTGGATGGGGTTGCGTCACGTGTTGAGAAGGCAACAAGGAAGATGATGACGATGACATGTGGAGCAAAGGTGGTTCAGTGTGGTCGGAAATGAGTGGCGGAACCGAAGCTCCGCCGATCGATGGAATTGGAATGTGCACGAAAATAATCGAAACAATGCCAAACTAAACGCTATTCTATTCTACTACTAACCTAAGGATTAGAAAGATGAACAGCACAGGACCTCCAGGAGCAAAACTCCTGTGGTGATGGCGACAAGCTTGGATCTCTTTGATACAATGCCTAAACATATGTCCAAGGAATTGATCTGACTCCTGCTGTCAACAGGAGCAACTATCAAGACTCGAGGCTAGAATTTTCGGGTGGAAGAAGGACAAGGAGGCAAGGTTGGCGGAAGCAATGTCTTATAGCAGGGGACCTTTTACTCGAATGTCCGCATGAAACAACATTGAGTGAGGCAAGGATTGTGCGGAGGAATGATGCCCATAAATTGAAATTATCGAGTGAGACAAAAGGTAGAAATCGAGGTGGAACATAGGCTGGTGCTGGAACCAAGGGGAGACAAGGCAATTGACCTTGGTCAAACCGCCCTTTCTCTTGATTGGTCCAAGTCAGCAGAAAAGGACAAAACCGGAGATAAAAAGATTTCAAAAATAGAAATAAAATCGAAAATGATATTATTCTAAAAATATATATACATGAAATATCTTTATTATTTTATATATTTTTAATTATGATTTTTTATTTTATGAACTTATTTATTACAAGTTTACTTTTAAGGGTATATTTATAGGGATATTCTTTTATGTTTTAGGTATTTTATTTTTATTTTGTAATTTTTATTTTTTTATTTTATTTTCTTATTTTCTATATTTATAACTTATTTTTATATACATACATATATTTTTGTTATATTTTTCTGATATAATATTTACACTTAATTAGATATAGTTGTATATTATATAGGTCGATGTATTGTATATTCATCTATATATTTTAGTATATTATTTTATTTTAATATTTTATTTATGGACCTCGATTTTGTATGAATCGAGTGGGTAATCGAGCTACCCATCTTTCGCTACATTGGAGCTCATCCGCCTCTCCATTTCAAGCATGCTTCCAACTTCAGTAGTGGCCGAGAACTCTCGCCTCGAGCTAAAGAAACTTTTATTCAGAACCCGAGCTTCAACCAACACCTGGAGGAGCGAATCGAAGCCCCAACTTGTGGTCCAGGTCGCGTGAGCCACATTGCCCTCCATACTCCATTCGCGAGGGTTTGGATCTCTTCTGAAGCCACATGCATACGCGAGAGGATCCAAACAAGTTGTGGAGCCCTTTGGCGAGAAGAACGGTTGTGAGAAGAAGGATTAATAACTAATCGAAGTTCACCCAACGTGGTGTTCTTCATGTAATTCCACACATCCTCACAGTTCTCCGATGACGAAGGGGCACCATATCTAATCTTTCCCGTCAAAGCAAAATCGAAACGGAGCCTCTTCACACTGTTGGATCCAACTACTTGAGGCCTACGTGGCACGCCCTCAGTTGCTCCTTAGCGTCGATATTGCATATACTTCAAGGACCCCCTCCTACCTTTTTGTAATTAAGTTTTAAATCCTCAGCTTGTAAAGTATTTGTAATTTTTATACATCAAACCATGAACTTTGAACTATTTGCATTTTGGCCCCACTCGAGTTCACGTGTAGCACGTGTTTTTATGTAAAAATTGCTTATTCACTTTAGGGAATAAATGGCCCTTAGCTAAATTGATGTGCTCATTTAATTTTGGGGAAAATATTCTAAGTGCCTTAAATCATGCTTATTCACTATGTGTTCTGGGATTTGGTATTTATTTAATTTTGACATTTATTAAATTTAGTTAAGGGGCCATTTATTCCCTGTTTAGCGTAGATAATCCAAAAAATATTAAAACTCCTTGAAAAATTCCTAAAAATATCTTATCATAGTATTTTATAACTTAAGACCAAAAATCACAAAAAAATATAAAATAGAAACTAAGAAATTAGCAAGCCCTTACTAATCCTAAACAAATCACAAAATATTTTCTAAAAAATTTCTGGCTTAAATTTTTATTTATATATTACTAAGCATCAAAATTAGTTTTGAGATATTTCGAACGCATTTTCTATTTTTAATCTCAAGTTAATTCAGCCCATTTAATTAGTCATTTTTTGATTGTTTTTTATTTTAAAATATAAAAATAACAAAAATCCTTGGAAAATTACCTAAAATGAAAGAATATTTGGAAAATATAAAAATATTTTCTTTTCTAATTTTTGTCTAATTTTACCTATATTTATATATAGTATACACTATATAGGCTTTTTATACACTTATATATATATCCATTACATTTATTATAACTATTATAAATATACTGTAAATATTTTAAATCCCTTAAAAGATAAAAAGGACTGTACTTTATGTATTTTTTTTATTTTTACATATTTATTATATATATTATACATATATACCCCATATTATATACATCTTATTATATATATACTTTATTATATATTAAAAGGAAAAGGAAATTAGCAATCATAAAATGATAAAAAGAAAATAAACATTATAAAATTAAAAATAAAAAACATATAAGTATAAAATACTATATAAAAAATTAAAAACCCACAAAACATTAATTGATTCATTAAGTGAATATTGTAAATATATACATTATTATTTATTCAATATTTATTCATAAATAATAATATTGCTACACTGACTTATCTCCCTGAGTTAGACCCCTACCTGCTTGTCCAATATACACATTCATCGTAGGGTATAATAAATTTTTATCCATTCACAATTGCTTTCATTGATTGATTCTTATATTGTGTGGGTTAATTGTTGTTTTAGTCCGAGGTCTTCGAGATCTGTCAACACAATGACTTAGTGGTCTCGCCTTTAGGGGACTATAAGACAGTCCCTTGGTCATCTCTTGGTTAAAAACATGTGGTGGTTCGCACTTTAACAAAGATGAGGATGTCGTGTGGCAGATTTTTGAAGAAATGGCAGAAGGAGAAGCTGCCTTGTCGTCATCCCGTGTATACCAGCGACATCTGCAGATCCATCCGAAGCTAGTGCATATGGTGACATCAGAGTCAGGACATGGATGAAAGATCCAACTTGAGCATCATAGGGAGCCATCTGTCCAAGGTGGACATCATCAAAAAATGATCACATGACCTTGAGAAACTTGACGTCACTGAACAGATGATCCAAAATTTGGACATGTTGGATCAGATAACCAAGCATCTGAAGCTGCTAGTGAGCACACTTAGTGCATGTCAGTCTATATCTTCATCGGCTTCAACTCATGCTAAGACAAAGGAACCATCTTCGCCTTAGCCTTCGCAGCAGAGTCTTGCAAAGCCAACGGTCCAGCAACTGTACTATGTGTAGACCTCCGAACCCATATCTCCTCAGCAGCCGCAACAACAGCTAGTTGTTTACCAGCCCAAACTCCTAATCATACCAAATCAATGTTCTCCTCCACCACCTCTCATTCAAGAGATGAATGGTGTATGGTCAAACGATGCATAGTTGGCCCGTCTAGGCAGACATCACCAAGGCTAGTCTACAAATTCTCGTCCATTCCCTTAGTAGCAAGGAGGGAGGTTTTTCCAGGGTAACTAGACTCACCACCGGCAATCTCTGCTATATCAGGGCAATTGGAGATAGAGTCAGTACCAGTAGACATAGTACCATCAACACCAGCCCTATAAGTAATACTCAGTTGCTCCTTATCAGCAACTCCCTCCTCCACACTGGCAATATCAGTCTTCTCCCCAGTACCATTCTCAGCACTCTTAATGGCAACCTCTACACCATTCCCAGTCTCAACGTGGCCAGAACGTTAAACCATTCGAGGTTGCTCCTGTGAACCCTGCTTTAGATTGCTTGGCTCAACTAGTGAAGGGCCTTGCAGAAATGAGCCAAAAGTTAGATGACCTCATCGTCGCCAAAAATCCTATTCTGACATAGGTGGAGGCCAACCCCGACAATTTCCGAAAGAGAGAGAAAGTAGTCTGTGATGTCCCATCCAAACCCTATCGAGTCAAATATTCATGATATGCTTTTTATTGAATGATGTTACTCTCAAGAGGTAGGATTTTGAAGCCTTCTGCCACCATGAATGGGAAGAATAAAGCTTTAATTGGCGAATCATCACCTTCTTCTGCAGCAGTCGAACCTGTAGTCAGGCTGAGTGAGGAGGAAGAAGACAGAGGAGAAGAACTAGAAGCAAAAATATAAAAATTGAGAAAAATAATAAATACCAAAAAAAAAGTAGTAGCTGCAGTGCTAGTATGTAAGCAATGGAGAGGACCACACTTACAGCCGATCAAGAGCCAATCGATGGAGCCTTGCCTGCTCTTTTCGGATGCCCACCCTGGATGGATGAATACACTCCTTTTTACCATCCATTTGTACAGCCTAATGTGGGCATTGATTTTGTTGTAAATAAGAACGATATTTCAGCTTTTGGTTCTGTAAAAATTCCATTTCCAAATGCTTTGCAAAAATAAAAAAAAATTCCGTAAAGGAGTATTTTGCTTCTTGGATGGATATTCCGGTTACAATCGAGTTGCAATCACCCCAAAATATTAAGAAAAGACTACCTTCACATATCCATTCAGGACATATGCATTCTACATGATGCCTTTCAGATTGTGCACCGTTCCTGCAACCTTTCAGAGGTGCATGTTGGTAGTTTTTGCAGATATGGTTGGTAGTATTCTCAAGGTTTTTATGGATGATTTCTCAATCTATGTAGACAGCTTCAATCAGTTCCCGTCTTATCTAGATCGAGTCTTAAAATGATGCTGCGAAGTAAACTTAGTGCTCTCGTGGGAAAGAGTCACTTCAATATGACTGAAGGGATTGTGCTAGGCCATATCATATCCAAACGTGGCATGGAGGTAGATCCTACAAAGGTAGAATTCATTTCGAAACTTGAGCCACCTACAAGTTTGAAGCAAGTCTAGTCATTCTTGGAGCATGTGGGTTTTTATCATAGCTTCATTAAAGATTTTAGCAAAATTACCCAGATCGCTGACTGAACCTCTAGGTAAGGAGGCAAATTTCATTGTGGATGCCAGAGTCCTCCAAGCCTTCAATCAACTGAAAGATCTGATCAAACAAGCTCCTGTTCTTCAACCTCAAGATTGGTCTCTACCATTTGAGATCATGAAAGATGCATCAGATTAAGCTATTTGCGTGGTTCTGGGACAGAGAAGAGATGGCTAACCATTTACAATTCACTATGCCAGTAGAACACTTGACGAAGCTTGGAAGAATTACACTATTGTTAAAAAAACTTTTAGCAGTCATCTTCACCCTGGAGAAATTCAGAACTCACTTGCTTGGATCCAAAGTTATTGTCTGTACAGACCATTCTGCCATCAAGTACTTGCAAGACAAGAAGGATGCCAAATCTAGACTCATCAAATGGATCCTTCTACTCCTAGAGTTCGATCTTGAAATCCGTGATGGAGTTAAAAATGTGGTGGCGGATCATCTTTCAAGATTGCCAGTGCCAAACACTCTTAAGCTGGGCCTATTGTCGATTGCATAGACTTTTCCAGATGAGGCTATTTTGTTAGTCACCTCACTCCCCTTGTTTGTTGATATTGTGAACTATCTTATTATCAAGAGAACTATGCAAGTGGCTGAAGGTGAAAGTTGACAAGTTTTTGTCTGGTATTCATTTCTATTAGTGGGAGGATCCATATCTCTTTCATAAGGGGGCAAATTGCATCTTGAGAAGGTGCATTCCTCAAAGGGAAGTCTATAGTATCCTCGAACATTACCATGCTCAAGAATCAGGAGGACACCACTTTTGGAAAATGAACGACATCAAAAGTGCTACAATGCTGCCTATGGTGGCCAACTCTGTTCAAATATGCAAAAGATTTTGTGAAACAATGCACTAACTGTTAGAAAATCGGTGGAACTATTCGAATGACAGATACAATTCCCTTAAAGTACACTCAAAACTCAGACCTATGTGATGCACGTGGCAATGACTTCATGGACCCATTTCCCAACAGTCAGGGATTTGAGTACATTCTGCTCGTTGTCGATTATGTAAGTCGTTGGGTGGAGGCTATCCCAACTCGTGACGGAACACGCTCTGCTGGTTTCTGAAAGAACACATCATTGCAAGGTTCAGTATTTCCAAAATTCTGATAACTAATGGGGGTAGCCATTTCATTAACAGAGAAGTGAAGAAGATGACTTAAGAATATTGCATTGAACATCGCATCACTTCTATGTACCACCCACAATATAATGGATTGGCGGAATGTTCAAATAGTGAGATAAAGATGATTCTTTAAAAACTTGTACGTCTAGAAAGAAAGAACTAGTCTCAACCGCTCGACTCGATTCTTTGGGTCTATCGGACAGTGTACAAGTCACCTTTGGGAATTTCTCCCTACGGCATAGTCTATGACAATCCATGCCATTTTCTAGGGGAATTAATTCGTAAATCTTTATTAATAATAGATATCTACAATTTGGATCCCAAGAAAGCAAGAAAGAACAGAAATCTCAATCTGAACATATTGCTTGAGTTTAGAGACTATACATATGACAACAGCCTAATGTACGAGGAGAAGGTCAAGAAGTGGCACGACAATCATACCCACCACAAGACTTTCGAACCAGGTCAGAAGGTTTGGTTGTTCGATGCAAAGTTGAAACTATTCCCAAGGAAGTTGAAGAGCAAGTGGACGAGGTCATTTGTAGTGAAGCATGTGTGTGACAATGGAAGCATTGTGATATCCGGATTGTCAGCTGACGCACAACCATTCATTATCAACGGATAACTACTAATGCCTTATCTTGAGCATGATATATTCATGTTCGTGGTTGATTCCATATAGGTGGTCTATGATGAAGAACTTTCAGTCTTAGCATTTACAGATTCAGATATGGCATCCAAAATTTTTTTAATTAGTTAGTCTTTTTCTTCTTTTCGATTTTCATTCTTTCATTCTTCTGAAAGCTTCACTCATCCCATCCATCACTGCTATACTTAGGATATACTTCATCTTAAGTATAGGTGGGACGAGTGTATACGAGTGTTCATATTTTGATCACTCACTTGTCTCACCAACTCTTGGTATTCTGTCTGTACTTAGGGGGAGATGGACCGAGCTGGACCGAGCTGATGATTTAGTCGTTCCCAGCCTCGACCCTCTCTGCATGTTGAATACAGTTTGCTATACTTAGGATTAATTGATCCTATATATAGGGGGGACGATCGACTCCCTATTCTTTATTGAGTCGTCGTAGCATAGACTTTCCTATACTTAGTATGAGCAATGTCTTCCTTTTCTCTCTGATATTTAAGGATATAGCTCAAGCAAAGTATAGGGGTTCATATATACATTGTATATGTTTTAGCCATATCTAGTACTTGCATAGTTTCAATAATGTGGCTAATTAATAAAAATCAAAACATACGATTAAATTCTTTGTAATTATGGTTAATAAATCAGTTAAAATATTTTGCAAAATGCTTGAAAACGGTTCGAAAATTCTTTGAAAATTCTTTCGTAAAACCATTTGAAAAATATTGTGTGAAATGTTTTCAAACCTTTGTAAAAATGCTTTGTTTATGAAAATTTCATTCTTTTGTTGGAATAAAATGTTTTGAAAATCTTTTTTCAATGGTTTGGAAAATGGTTGTAAAAATACTTCGAAAAATCAAAACATACTGTTTGAAAAATCTTTCCAAAATGGTTTTCAAAGTTTGTAAATGTTTATGGATGTTATTTATCAAATTGTTTTCAAAATAAAGTTTTCAAAATGTTTGTCAAAATGTTTTCAAATTATTTTGAGGTGTACTTGAATCAAATAATATTTCATTACAAAACATGCAGATAAAAACCTGTAGATAGTGACTAACTTAATTTATGTAAAAACATGTATAAATTCTTGAATATTACTCTTGTAAATGACAGAAGCACTAATGTGTAAATAGTTGTATAGTTTTCTTTTTCTAACACTTTTGTTTTGAAATATCACTAAACTTTTACAAAAACAAAAACCCATAAAAATTTGCAAAATGTTTTCGAAAATTTCATAAAAATTTGCAAAACTTTTTCAAAAATCCCATAAACATTTTAAACTTAAAAAATTACTTCGTAAAAACATTTTCTTGCATTATGCATAGCAGAATAAGTCTAAATAAAATCCAAAGGTTGGATCTTGGTTGGACCTTAATCCACTTAATCATAGGAACCTTGAAGGAACTTGAATTGAGGCGCTTCAGATCTACTAGACTTAATTCTTTGAGACCACTAGATTTGGTTCAATGTCATATTGACTGCCTAAGTAGAAAATTTCAGAATATACGCATGACTCTTGTCAAATGTGACCTAACTTGGATACCTTCAACTTACACATGGCTCAACTCAGTTGAAGTAGTAGAGGGTTGGATTTGCCAACAAGAGACACAAGCGAATGGAAGCATACGAATATACGATTCTGTTCCCGTTATGCCCCAACCTAATCTAGTAGCCATGAGGTCTAATGACAGGATGTTGTGGGTTGCAATAATGATTTAAAAGAGGGATATTCTACTACTCAAGAGGAAAAAGTCCTTATGTAAATGTGCTGAAGAGAAAAATATCCTTGCAGGTTAAAATAATATACAGTGTCGCTAAGGCGACCCGCAAGAAAATCCCTCAACAATTAACCGACGATATTATTTAATCAATGGATAGCAAAAATGTGGAGTTAAAATTTATTATGACTCTACAACAAATGTGTACAACATACAAGTTTGTGTAGAGGTCGAACTCAGGGAGCAAATGGTAGATTGGGCAATGAAGCTAAAATTGTCTTTTCTCTCGTCCATTTATTGTTTTTGTGTTTATTTTTAATTCATAATTTTTTTATTATTTTTATTATTTTTTATATATTTTTAATTATTTTTAATTTTATAATTTTTATTTCTTTTATATTTTATGATTTTATATTTTCTTTTTCATTTTAAATACATTGTAAGAATAAGGCTATATATAAAATATAGGATAAAGTAATTCTAAATGCTAGTAAAAATGATCAAAATACAGAAAGTAAAATGTTTTTGTATTTTATACAATTTTATGATGTTTTTGTGGTTTTTCTGATTTTTTTACTCATTTTATGTATTTTTAAAATCCAAAACATCCCATATCAGGGATTAATTAAATAGGTTGAATTAATTTGAAGAAGAAAAATAGCAAATAAGGTCCAAAATTTTTCAAATCAATTTTAATAAGTAAATATTAATATAAAGAAAATTATAAAATAGAATATGATTTTTTTAGAGTTTTTAAGAATTTTTCAGATTTTATAAAGATATTGGAGCTTTTTATTTTTTTATGGCTTTTTCTATTTTTAGGGATTTTTACTCTGAAGACAAAATATGATAAAATAAACAACATATAAATTTTATTGGAATTTTTAATGTTTTTTCTATTTTTTAGTATTTTGTAAGTTAAATAAGGGCAAAAACATGTTCATTTGAATTTTAATAAATAGTTAAAATGCCTAAAATGCTAAAATAAAAATAGAATGTGAAAATACATGCTAGCAGGCATCTAACCCTATTTTTCATATTTTTTGGAGCATGGGTGTTATATTTGATATATGAAATTCAAGCACCAAAAATATATGAACTAGAAAAGGCATTTTTGCAAATAAAATAAATGCTAGGGGCACATGTGCAATTTTCCCAAAAATATACAACATATATTTATATTTATATTTATATTTATATTTATATTTATTAGACTAAATATAAATACAAAAACTGCTAGGGGTATAAATGCAATTTACCCAGCTCACGTGATGAAACATGAACTGAGCTGGACATGACCAAAAGACAATATGAAATAAGTATAGAGTCCGTTATGCAAAATGACCACATTTATTTACACTATATATTATATTTACATGACTAAGAAATAAAAACAAAAGGCGGGGCAAGGTATGCAAATGACCCCCAACGTGCACACCATTGGATGACGCATAGCATCTCTCTTACCATGTGTCGCTTCCTCCACACCCGATGTTGGTTCGGATCTGACGTCTGTGATTAGATATCCGGAGGAGATCCAACGATCGAGGCTCTGATTGATCCGACGCCACCTTTAGAATTTGTAGCTGGGCTCTTGATCAAATGGCTCTAAGGATCCCTAGAAGAACAGGGAAGAACATGTTTGCGGAGCTAGCTCGATCGACTCTAACAACGTCCTCCGGCCACCAATCATGCTCCTAAAGCGATCGAGAGCACACCGAGAAGGGCCTGCTTCGATTGGTAACCCTAGAGATGTCCATGGCTCGTTAATCAAGCTCTGGAGGTCAAAGTATACCTGGAGGTGCTTTCAAGTCTCAAAACCACATTGTTTGGGTCCTTCTGGGCTCAATAACTTGCACAACAAACTCAGGGATTGAGGGAAAAGTACCTCGACCTGATTATGTTCTAAATCGAGGGGGAATGGTCGAGGATGGAATGCTCCGGCGAGGTGGTGGGAGGAGGAGCGCAACAGCTTCGATCTAGAGAGAATCAAAGATGCAAAATGGTATGGCTAGGTGGAGAAGTGAAAGGGGAGAGAGATGGATGCTGTGGCGGGTCAGAGACAGGTGGAATACAGTGAGAAATGATGGTCGAAGCTCGAGAGCTCCGACGAGGTAACCAAGCTACTCTATACTAAATCATTAACTAAAACACATAATTAAATGTAGGAAACAAAAGAAAGGAAAGAACTCTACCAGGAAAAGGTGAAGGGTGCACCACTTATACCTGGACAGAGGGCCAGGGAGCAGGGTGGTCAAAGAACCACCGTGGGTGCACCTTTAGCTTCTTCAACACCTCAGGGGAACTCCAACTTTCATCGAGATTCATGCTATACCAAGGGCAGCGGGCTTAGGGGCTCGGAAAATGACCAAATTTGGCCAAGGAGGTTGGAGGTTCTTATCTAACGACATAGATGGGCAGCCTTATTGAACAAGGTTTTGGAGCTAATTGAGGCTATGTACATGCAATCGAAGGAGCGGGCGAGATTCCTAGATGATCAATGATCAACAATGGTGAAGGGCTCGAGGGTGAAGGAACAATGGAACGCGGGGAAAACTCGAAGAAGACGGGTCGCTCGAGACTTTAACAAAAGTCAGAAGGAAAGATAAAGAGTTGACCGTGGGTCAACAATCCCTACGATGTAATTGGTCCATGCATGACACTAAATAGCCCTCTTTGTTCGAAAATAATTAATTAAAATAGTAAATAATTTTATTAATTTTTGGTTATAAAATAAAAAAGGTTTATTATTTTATGTAGTATTTTATTATGATTTTTATTTATTTTTTGGGTTTATTTATTATAAGTCAATTTTAAGGGTATATTTATAGGTATATCCATTTATATTTTGGGTGTTTTTTATTTTTTTATTTTTTATTTTTTGTTTTATTTTTTTTATATATTTACAACTTATTTTTATGTACACAAATATTTTTTTGTTTTTTTTCTGATTTTATTTGCATGCTTAAATAAATAGGGGTATATATTATATAGGTATAAGTATCGGTATTTCATCAATATATTTATATAGGCCATTTTATTTCTATATTTTCTTTATGGTTTTATTGTAGTTTTAATATATATATATGTATTATAAATAATATTTACAAAATTATTAAAATTTAAATTGTAAAAATATTAAAGAATAAACAAAATGAATATTTTAATTAGGTATGATATAATAGGGATCCAAAACCTAACATTCACACCTTAACTTCAAAAAAATATGTAACCACTTTCATTAAATAGCTTATTAAAAGTTATATATAATTAAATTTTATTTTGATATATTTTGAGTTCTTATTTATGAGATATGGGTCCGGGAAGTTGAGATTTTGGATTCTTATTTTGAGTAATTTGTACACTATTATTTTTATGCGAACTTAATTTTGTATTTTTCTATACATTATTATCTACAACTTTCATGTTAAAAAGTTTCTTTATTTGCGTTATAAATAATAAAGAATAAAATAAGTCCATAAAATGCTTTATTGATGAATAAAAGAATGGAATTTTACTGTGTATTTTGTCCTTATCTCCCTCTACTTTATTCCTTGTCGACCAAATCAATTCTTGACTTGGTCTCGGAGTTTAGGGTCATAAAATATCTTTGGTATTTTATTCCTTTTCTTTTCTTTCCTTTATTCTTAAATTTTGGCAATAAAACAGTATTTTATATACAATAAATGGAATAAATAATGAATGTTAATATGTACAAAATAATGCTATTTACATGCATTGACTAGGTTTTTTAAGGCTAAAATGATAGAATAAAGGTGATGGAATGAAGATTCATCAAAATGCTACTGTATATAGTAAAAAAAACAAAAGTCAAAAACTAAAGAAAAATAGACGGGCAAAAATAAAAGAAAAATCAATTCCCGTCAGAGCATGTATGTATTCAATAAGCAAGCTTGAGATTCAAAGTCAAAGATACATGTGAGCCTGCAGCTGGATGACTTAGCAACAATGGTCAAGCATCCCAAGATAAGTAGCTATACTGTCTACAGTTCATTCTCTTCCCCACCTCCTCTTCTTACGCCGGTTGTACTTGAACTTAGAAGGGAATACTCCACTTCTCGAGGAAAGAGTTATTGGATTGGAGAATTAGGGTCACCGTGTTGGAGAAGCATTACTTTTACCGCTTCAGCCGAGAGGATCTACATATCACTGACACCGTACAAGATAGACTCATAGTCATGTGGGACTGCGTATGACATCGACTTGTTCTGACATGGCTTTTGAGGAGACTTGGGCAGAGTTTTGTGATTCTCAGAGGCTATTGTGTTTCAAGTTCTATTCCCATAAGATTCTGACCAAACTAAAATTCCAAAGGTTCGACTGAGCTCCAAACTTTGATATTACGAAGACAAGTTTAAAAGTTAAAATCAATCAAAATTCTTTCTTTTTTCTTTATTTTATGCACTCATAGGAATAAGTGTTTGCTGGGGACTAGCAAAGGAAAGTATAGGGGATGATGAATCTCCATTTCATCACCTTTATTCTTTCATTTTGGCCTATAATCTCTAGCTAAATGTATTTATATATCATTAATTTGTCAAAATAAACACTATGTAAATTATACAAATTACTATATAAAATATTGTATACTTAATATTTTTAGTTCCAAAATAAAAGAATAAAGGAAGAAAAGAAAAAGAAATGATATACCAAAGGTATTGAATGATCCTAGACCTCGAGATCCGGTCATCATGATGACTTGGTCGATAAGGAATAAAATAGGGGGAGATAAGGTAGAGAAATTGTACAGAAAATACATCAAAACTCTAGTTTTTAATTCATCAATAATTGCATTTTGGTATTTATTTTATTGTATTACTTTTATACCTCAAATAATAAAATCCTTAACATGAATATTATAGATAAAAATACAAAGAAAAATACAAATTTGATTTCACTGAAAAATAATGCGCAATGAGCCTGGGACACAAAATGAAAAGGCTAGAATAAAAACTTTGCAGACTTGTATCTTCCCTATATTATATCAAAATTAGCCAAACTCACTTTAATTGTATATAAAATTTAATCAGCTATTTAATGAAGGTGGTTTCATCCAATTTGGAGTTATGATGCAAAATTTATGTTTTGGGCCCCATTGTGCAATATACATGTATATTTTATTCTATATATTTTCAATTTCTTATATTTTTATAAAATTATATATATTATTTAAAACACATGTACATAATTAAAATAAAAAAATAATTAAAATAAAATAAATAAGTCTATTATCACACATAGATGAAATATATATATATATATATATGAATATACATATATAATAAATACACATATTGATTTAAATGTACATATAATTTCAAAAAATACAATAAAAATACCTAAATGTGTATTAACAAATTAAAAATATATAAAATACTTGTCTTAGTAATAAAATGTAAAATACAAATTAAAAATAAAAATACTAAACTATAGTTATTTTTACCTATGTTTATACTTGTAAACATTAGCTTATAAATAATAACCTCAAAAAATTAAATATTAATAATAAAATACTACATTAAATTACAAACATTTGTTATGTTAAATCGTTTATTATTTATTCTTAAATTTATAAAGATTTTTCTTTAGAGAATTTTTGATTGGTCTACGTGGACCAACCAGAAGCCTTCCCATGTTGACTCAAGTCAACTAACACCTCTCTTCCTCATGCTGTGGATCTATCAGAACCATGTTTTTCATCATTTTTCATGCTCGATACTATGATGGTCTTCTTGGCATATTGTGTGATTTGTGGAGATTGAGCATCCATGATTCAAACTAGGCCTTGAGATCTTATCGATCTCCCTCGATCCGATCATCATCCTCGATCGAAATTCCCTCCTCATTCAGCCTATAAGTATATCTCCTTCTCCCCGTCTCCAATTTTGATACCCCTTCAGTCATTCTTAGCCCCTCAGGTCCTCCCCATATTGTCTTCTTGGTGAAACTGATCGGTCCTGCAGCGAGGAGGTGCGGTCAGAGTGGGTGATCCAATCATCGCCAGAGGAGCTCCATCGACAGGTTCCGCCTCTTCGACTCCAGTCGAATCGAGGCTTGTCTGTTCGTTTTTAGGTAATTTCTTATTTCTAGTTTCATTCCCACACTTTAATTTTGTCTTTAATCATAAGAATTGGGATAATTTAAGAAATCCCTAATATGCATGGAGCTTTAGCTCCATGACAAATCCCATCGTTTTAGATCATGTGTTCGACCTATTTCCATAGCATTTCACTCCCCATCATCTGCTTCATCGATTCCACCTTGTCTTCAACCTTTATCCCTCATGATTCTGTGAACCGAGCCTCTCTCCCCACCTTTTACTAGAGTCTTGGTGAGCGGCCCGAGCGACTAAGGTTAAGTGTAATCAAAGGTCGTTGCGACCTCAACCACTCGAACCGGGGTCAATGAGAAAAATCAGACCACCATAGAAAAGAATCAAACACAAAAACAAAGGCAAGCGGTTTTGCTAATTATTTAACCTGGTATAGCTACCAGGGTCGAACACAAGGACCAAAGAATGGAATCTACGAAGTAGTCAGGCAACCCAAGAAAATAAAGAAATTTTTGGTGGTTTTTTTATTTTTATTTTTTTTAATTTTCTATTAAGAAAAGGAATAAAGAAAAGGATAAGAATCACATTCAAACAATTATTTACAGGGACAAAAAGACTCAAAAATTCAAAACAAAAATATTTTTATATTCTTAGAATATTAAGGTGTTTTGGGAATTTTATGGTATTTTTCTGAATTTTATTTAATTTTTTAAAAATAAAAGAAAGAAGAAAAATAAAAACAGTATGCAGCCGAGATTGAAAGGCACTTTAAAAATGGATAAAATGCCTATAATATCTAGGAAACAATTTTATGTGAAACTATAAAATAAAAGCTACCTACAGAAACTAAAAACACATTTTTTTGTTTTTTTATGAATTTTTAATAATTTTTATAAGCTTTTTAGTCTTTTTCAAGTTTTAAGGGTTTTATAAAAGATAATGAAACAAAAATCAATTGAAACTAAAACAAGACAAAATAAGCAATCAGAATTTTTTGGGAATTTTTAAAGGTGTTTTTATATCTTTAATAGCTTTTTCAAAGCAAACAGAGACACTTTTTTGGGTTTTTTATTTTTAGAAAATATCAGATAAAATCAAAATTAGACACACAAATTACCAAAAATCCTACACAGTAGCAAGAGCTATGTGTAAAAATTTTGGAATTTTTGGAATACTTTTGATATTTATTTGATTAAAAACAAGACACGTAGATAATAGGGACCTAAATGCAAATAGTTCAAGTCTCTGGGCTAAACAATAACAGGAATAAAAAAATCCTGGATGAAATCTACAATTTATCCACTAAAAAGCGCACATGCTCCAAATCCACATTCACAGGGGTATATATGCAAATTTGAAAAACATATATTCAATCAGTAGCACATGGAAAGCTCAGGACAAATAACGCAAATATCCTACTATTCACGTTACCGGGCACGTGAATCCAAACCTGAAGGACTAAACTGCAAATATGAAAAACTACAAGGACTAATATGCAAATGGTCCAACTATAACTTTTATTTTACAAACTAAAACAAAAACCAAAATAAATACAGGGTAAAATGTGCAATATACCCTTGGCGGCATGTGAGATGCACGTGGGGGATAGGTATCAGCCGGTGATGGAGCACGATCGTGCGGCTCTTGATGCTCCAGATGCCAGATCTGACAGTGTCGGCTTGTCGGGGACGTGGCAAGTACGGGATCGTTAGATCTGACATCTAACGGTCTGACACCTCCAGTGGATGAACGGTCGGGATGAAATCTGGGAGGTGGCATCAATCCAACGGCGGAGGAGGCCTATGGAAGAACTGTGCCTGGGCAAACTTTGCCAAACCCAAGGGTGCAATCCTCGACTCTAATGAAGCATCAGGAGGTACCAGTGAACTCATGGGCCGATTCCGCGTCAGATGGTCGGCTCAGATGAATGCTCCAATGGTCTGATAGACGAGGCGACGTAAGTGACCTGGAGCTGCTCCGGTGAGGACGGGCGAGGGTGATCTGGGGGGTCTCCGCGTGCAACAAGACCTGCGGGGAATTGCTCTGACTCGTAGCTATGCTACGGTCGGGTTTATTAGCACTGAAAAGCAAAGAAGCGGTGGTGAATGAGGGTTGGTCTCCGGCGAAGGTGGTAGATGAGACCTCGAGCCTAATATCGACTCTGGAGACGATGATTAGGATGATCAGATTACATAGGGATATGGAGAGAAAGCGTGCAAAGGGATCTGAACGGATGAGTAAGGGTGACAGGGCTCCGACCAACTGGTCGGAGCTGGCGGAGCACAAGAAGCAAAAATGGAAAGATTGGATAAACTACGGAGCTAGGAAAAGCTAAGAGGGTACTTGGAGGACCAAACACAATCCTAAGCTCCAGGCAGAGATGATATGCGAGGTTTTTGCCTCAACCAAGCTGCAGCCGGAGAAGAAGGTTTCTCGCGGCGGTTCTCCGGCCACGAAGGGTGAGCTTCGGCTGCACAGCACCAAGTCGACCACCGGAGGGCTCAGCTGACTGCTATCACCTTGCTGAAGAGTTCTAGGATATCAAGAAGGGGTGCGGCGCGATCTACCGAGCTAGGGGGATGAATAAAAGAATTTATAGAGCTTCCCAGGTAGTTGGAGAAATCGGGCTAGGGCACGCAATCCGAGAAGGATCCGAGCTTCCCTAGGGATCCGCGAGGATCTTGGATCCATGGGGAAGGCACGGGCAGAAATTTAGGGCAAACGGATGCATGATCCGGCTGGAGTAAATGGGAGAAGGAGGTTCGGCGGAGTAGTCGGGTCGGGTCAAGCCCTAGAAGAGGGGGTTGACCTGAGTCAACAATCTGCCGTGGACCAATCACAAAATAGAATTTACAAAAACATTTACAAATTAAATAAAAAATACTAAATTATTTTAATTAAAAAGTGTATAAAAAAATATTTGTTATTTTTCAAACTATTTTATGTGATTTTTATTTATTTTTATAAAAAAATTAAATTATGGTATATACGGTATAATGTATTATATACAGGTATAAAAAACCTATGTATTTTGTACAATTATTTTTATTTTATTATTTTTACAAAAATACCCCAATTTTATAATTTATTTATTTACAACATAGTTTTTGGAGTGTAAAATAATTTTTGTTTTATTTTTATTATTTATTTGCATGTATAAAATAAATAGGGAAGAAGGTAAATATAGATGTATTATATACAAGTGAGAGAGTGAGAGAGAATTTTATTCTATTTTTATTTTATTTTGATGATTTTTATTTTATTTTTAGAAATATCTACAAGGAAGTGAAAACACATTTTTATTTTAATTTTGGCAAAAATAATTTATGTACACAAATGAGATATAAATACAAGCTATAGTGGCCCTGTCTCTCTCGACTTATTTTATTTGACGATCAGGCCAATGCTTGGCCCTCTCTTGGGGTTCGGGTCACTCAGTGTTTATTCTAAACATTTCCTACTTTTTCTTTTTATTCTTTATTTCTTTTATTTTTGCACAAATACATCCTAATTATGGGATATTAACACATGCATGCATGATGCTAAGTTATTTTATTTATACATATTTACATGATGCTTTGCCAAGATAATTAGCTAAAATAAAAGAATAAAGAGTGATGAATGAGGATTCATCACCCCCTATACTTTACCTTTGCTAATCCCTTAGAAAACACTTATTTGAAAAAGAAGTGAAAGGAAAAGAAAAGGAAAGAGAATCACGATTGATTATTAAACCTGTCCTCATTAAATTAAAGTATGGAGCTCAGTCAGACCTTTCGATTATTAGTATATCGGAACCTTATTTGGACTTAGGTTTAAAACTCAACAGCCTCTAAGTTCCACCAATCTATGGTCAAGACTCCTTAATAATCCAGATCAGAACATGTCTTCATACACAAACTCTAATGACCATGAATCCTTTCTTGTACTGTGTAAATGACATGTAGCTCCCCACCTCAGAAATTGCAAAGTAACAACCCCCTCAACAAGGTAACTCTAATTCCCTAGTCTAGCAGCTCTTTCCTCGAGGAGTAGGGTATTCCCTTCTAAGATCAAGTTCAACCGACTCAAGAAGAGGAGGAAGAAGAGAATGGACCATGACCAGTGTAGTCATGTAACCTTGGGAGCCCAACCAGTGTAGCTAAGTCTCCCTGCTGCAAGCTTCATGAGATGAGAATAGGTAACATAAGCTTTGCTTTATTTGGCTATATACACTCCAGTGGGTATTTCATTTTCTATCCGACCCACCACTTTTTTGGAGTTTTTCTTTCTTTTGCATTTTTTTATCGATGTGCATATGTACAACATATCTACATGGTGCAACATTTATACATAAGGAGTTTTTCTTCTTGAGCCAGTAGACTATCCCTCTTTTGAAGCATTATTGCAACCCACAACTCATGTCTTTAGACCTCAATAATGCTAGACCAAGTTGAGACGCACTTCCTTCACTAAAAGAAGATGAGAGATTCCACCTAAAAGTACTATCCTTGTATGCTACCTCAAGCCAAAGAAGACTGCCTCCTCACCACCTCATCCGTAGAGAGCTATGTGTAAGGTGCTGGTGCAAGTAAAGCCATTATATGTGAGGGTCATGTGTGCGTTGTCAAGTGTTCTACTTAGTCTCATCAAGATGACATGTGTTCATAGCCTAGTGGACTCAAAGAATTAAGTCACTAATGAACTTGAAAAGTCTTAACCCTAAGCCCTATAAGGTTCCTCTGAGAATTAGGTGGATTAAGGTCTTAACCAAGCTCCATTTTCCAATTTAATTCTAGGCTAGTTTAAATGTCAACTATGATTCAGAAAAACTGTACAAGTATATACAAAAATCTTTTTATGCAAATTTTTGAAAATGCGCAAAATTTTTGAAAAATGTTTGAATGAATGAATGCATCAATGCAGACATTTTACAAACTATTTACACACATTTACACACGGGTTTTTGCAAACTTTTGTTTTTCAAACATTTTACAAAAAATTTTGTACTATATACATAATTTTGTTATCAAAATATTTACAAAATTTTTACGCCCAAATTATTTTTACAAACATTTGTACAAAAATAATTTTATACATAGATATGTATGTGCAAGAAAGAATTTTATGTACAATAAAAAATTTTAATTTTTTATGGGTTTTTAGATAAAGGATTTTAGCCATTTTATTTATTAACACACTCACACAAAGTACGAGTTATGGCTGAAGTATATATGAAATATATACGACACCCCCTATACTTAGCTCGAACGATGTCCTCATAGTGGATCAAGAGTAATGAAGAAGACATAACTCGTGCTTAGTATAGGGAAGTGAAAAGGAATGCTAAACTACAATGACAAATCAATGAATAGAATGAAAGGATCTCGGTGTTTCCCCCTATACTTAGGATCAAGTAATCCTAAGTACAGCAGACTATACACAAAGGGAAATTCGAGTGGAAGAATGTATAGGGTTTACCTCCCCTATACTTAGGGTCAAATATCCCTAAGTATAGGCAATAAAACAGAGGTAAAAAGAATCAAAAGAGAAATCAAAAGTCTGACACCCCCCTATACTTAGTGTAAGTACACCATGAGTATAACATAATCATAAGATGCAAATGGGGTGTTGGACTGAAGAATAGTATGATATGGACATTTGGATCTATACAATGTGGAAGACGGTGATAATCAGGCATGAGATGCAAAATATATGAGTCAAAGACCACATCTCACGCAAAATGAATAGGGGTGACGTCAATGACCAGTGGCTCATTATCTAGATATGGTTTGAGTCGCTGCTCGTTAACACGAAAGGTAGAATCAGATGACAATTCAGATATGTCAATGATCCCATTGTCATGTACCTTTCGGACCAGGTATGGTCCCTTCAACTTGCTCAGTAACTTCCCTGAAAATAATTGAAGCCTAGCATCAAACAACCATACTCTCTGATCTGGCTCAAACTGTTGTTGGCTGATATGAGAATCATGCCACTCCTTCACTCTCTCTTTGTATTGTAGGCTGCTCGAAAAGGCTGAATCTCTAAGATCCTCCATGGCTGCCAATTCTGCCTTCCTCTGATCACCTACACTCGCTGGATCCAATAATATATCTGTGACAGCCCAAAGTGACTTATGCCTAATCTCAACAGGTAAATGACAGGGCTTGCCATAAATGAGGCGAAAGGGAGACGTACCAAAGGAGTCTTGAAGGAAGTCCGATATGCCCACAAGACCGAGTCCAAAAGCTGTGACCAATCCTTTCGGTCAGAGCAGACTACCTTCTGCAATATAGTCTTGATCTCCCGGTTCAACACTTCAGTAAGACCATTGGTCTGAGGATGATATGGAGTGGCTACTCGATGGTCAATGTTGAACTCGCTAGCAAGGGCCTTTACCTTGTCGTTTATGAAATGAGACCTCCTGTCAGATATCAAAACTCTAGGCACCCTGAACCGTGAAATGATATTTTTCCTCAAAAATCTGCAAACAGTCTTAGCATCTGCGGTTAGGGCAGAGATGGCCTCAACCCAATGACTAGCATAATCAAAGGCCAATAGAATGTACTCAAATCCCTGACTATTAGGGAATGGACCCATGAAATCGATGCCCCATGCGTCAAAAACCTCACAGCATTGAATGGACTGCATCGGCATCATATCACACTGTCCACAAGTGCCCATCCTCTGACAGTCAGTACACCTCTTCATGAATTCATCAAAATCCTTGAAGAGGGTAGGCCACCATAGGCCAGATTGGAGCACTTTCTGTGTTGTTCTCCTCCTAAAGTGATGTCCTCATGCCTAAAGCTTGTGGCAGTATGTGAGGACGCTATTGTGCTCCTCCTGAGGAATGCCCGATGTCAGATGTTATCCCCTCCTTCATGATAAACGATGGGATCCTCCCAATGGTAGAACTTGGCCTTCGTGAGGAAGGTCTCAAGTCGCTGCCTGGGCCAACCTTGTGGAACTTTCTTGGCAATAAGATAGTTCACAATATCGACGTACCATGGGAGCGAGGCAATAGCAAGGATCGCCTCATCTGGGAAGGTCTCAGAAATTGGATCAGTCTGCTCATATTCCTCAAGATGCTCTAATCGGGAGAGATGATCCACCACCACATTCTTAACTCCAGGCTTATCCTTAATCTCAATGTCAAACTCCTGAAGTAGAAGGATCCATCTGGTCAATCTCACTTTGGCATCCTTCTTTGCCATGAGGTACCTGATGGCGGTATGATCTGTAAAGATAGTCACTTTCGATCCAATGATGTACGATCTGAACTTATCTAGGGCAAAGACTATGGCTAGCATCTCCTTCTCAGTGATAGTGTAGTTCCGTTGTGCGGCATCCAATGTACAGCTAGCGTAGCAAATGGAAAATGGCACTCCATCCCTCCTCTATCCCAGCATGGCCCCTACGGCAAAATCGGAGGCATCCATCATGATCTCGAATAGGAGAGACCAATCAAGCGACTGAAGGACAGGAGCCTCAACAACTAGACTGTTGAGAGTCTCAAATGACGCAAGACACTTATCATCTACAATGAACTCGATGTCTTTGGTCAGCAAATCAGTCAACGATTGGTCAATCCTGCTGAAACCATGAATGAATCATCAGTAGAAACCGACATGCCCCAACAAATACTGAAACTATCGTAAGTTGGACGGTGAATTGAGTTTCCTGATGATATCCACCTTGGTCGGATCAACCTCCATGCCCCTGTTGGAGATGATATGACCCAGCACCATCCCTTGAGTCACCATGAAGTGACTCTTCTCCCAGGATAATACAGGATGGACCTTGATGCATCGCTAAAGGACGCAGTCTAGGCAGTCAAGACAAGCATCAAACCCATCGCCATAGACCGAAAAGTCATCCATGACGACCTCCAAGCACTCAACCACCGTGTTCGAGAAGATGGACAACATGTACCTTTGGAATGTCGTTGGGGCGTTACATAGACCAAAGGGCATTCGTCTGAAAGCATATGTCCCAAATGGACAGGTGAATGCAGTCTTGTCCTGGTCTTCGAGCGCAATGGCCACCTGATTATATCCAGAGTACCCGTCAAGGAAACAGTAGTGACTCTTCCCAGCTAGCCTCTCTATAATCTGATCAATAAAAGGCAGCGGGAAATGATCCTTCTTGGTGGTTGGGTTCAATCGTATGAAGTCCATACAGACCCTTTAAGAAGTGGGTACACAAGTAGCTATCTCCTCTCCAGACTCACTCACAACTGTAGTGATGCCCGCCTTCTTAGGCACCACATGTAATGGACTAACCCACTTGGAGTCGAAGATGGAGTAGATAAAGTTGATGCTCCACCATTTCGAGATTTCCTTCATGACAACCTCTCGAAGATTCGGGTTTAGCCGTCGCTAAAACTCACGGGATGGCTTGGTGTCCTCTTCGAGATAAATATGGTGGGAGCACAGGGCCAGACTTATCCCCTGGAGATCAGCTACACTCCATCCTATCGCCTTGCGGTTCTTTTCAAGAACCTCCATCAAATGAGATTCTTGATCTCCAATTAAATCTTCTGAGATAATGACTGGGTGCATCTCATGCTCTCCTGCAAGGAATCTATACTTCAACGACTGCGGAAAGGGCTTCAGCTCTGGGCAACTGGGAGCTGGAAAATCTGGCCTCTGAAAAGTTTGAGTGAAAGAAACCAAATCTGCATGGAAGAACTCTTGTTGATCATGAAAATCTGGTGAAGACTACTCTACTGATGTATCTTTACTCTGTGTCTGATCAGTCTCCACCTTAGCTGCTGGCTTTAAAAGAATCAAACATGGAATCAACTCATCAAACTCTGCCCAATCAATATCTGACTCCGAGGGATCTGAAGCTGAATCAAAAGAAATATCAACTGCCTCGCTATCCTGAACACGGCCTACAGCCTCGAATGTGTCCTATGCCAAGAGTGTGCTCTCCAAGCTCTCCTCTCCTGGAATCTGTGGATCTGAATGTGAAAGGATGGCTCATGAAACAGGATCTGACCAAGCAGCTTCATCATCTATGATCACAAAATCACACTCCCAGTGGACGTCTCGCTCTGCCTCTGTCATCTGCTCTGAATCACTGAGCTGCTCTGAGCAGGTTGAATATCACGCTCTAGTCTCATCGATCGTCTCTATTTGTATACTCTCTCCCTCGACGCGAAAGTATACCTTCCCACTATCATGATCGTATACTGCCTTGGTTGTGGCCAAGAACAGGCATCCTAGAATGATGGGGGTATCGATCACAGACTTAGGGATCTCCCTGTCCAACACAACGAAGTCCATGGGAATTTCAGATCCTGAATTGTGACGACCACTTCCTTCAACAACCCCTTTGGCCTCTTGACAGATCTATCAGCAAACTGAAGGACTGTCCTGCTCTGTCGAAGAGGGACAAACTCGAATCGGTCGAGTAAGGCTGTCGGAAGTAGGTTGATGTAAGAATCACTATCTAATAGAGTCCAATTGAACCTCTACTCATGTATGTGACATCTGATATAGGGAGCTCCTGCATCTGGTCTCTTGGCTGGCAGACGATTCTGAATGGCGATGCAGGTGGCACGAGTGAGCACATGGATCTCTGCATGATGGTTCCTCTTCTTCCTGCTAATGGTGGTCTTCTCTCTAAGGTTCCTCTGTAAGAGAGGGATATGCTCGAGGGCCTCCTGTAGAGTCAGCTGAATCTGAAATATGTCTATCATATGCTGACTGAACTCTAACTGTTGGGATTTTTTGGATTTTCTTTTTTATTCCCCTTAGACAAGCAGACTGCCTGAGGGAAGGGGATGGCTGCGACCTCCTCGGATGGAGGGCTAGGATCGGGTCCCTGCTGCTTTGGCGAAACAGAATCCATACAAACATCTCCAGGCATCGCAGATGGACTCGCAAGTAAAGAACCCTTTCCTTTATTATTTTTTTAGATTTTCCTGAATAGTTCCGAGATATAAGAACATAAGGAAGTGCAACAGGAATAGAATGGGTGGCCTCAGTACCACCCGCGGCATCTGGTCTTGCGGCATCAGCACCACACTCTGGCTCAACATCAACATGTCTGGTGGCATCAGCACCACCTCCTACATCTGGTGAAGTGACGGCCTCAGTACCATCGGCTGGATCTACATCGTTAGTGGCATCAGCACCACCGTCATCATCATCATCATCATGTGCGACATCAGCACCGCTCTCCTCCTCGTCAGGCAATCCTGAGTCCTCACGGTGTTGTCGCTCAGACGAGGCGTCGTCGGCTGGCATCCTACCACTCTTAAGTGTAACAAAGTCAGCATCAAAAGTATATGCAGTAATATCACCCAATGAGTCACTAGGAGTGGTAACCTCTGTAAACTCTACATCCTCAGACTTCCTCTTCAGGTTGTTCGGATTCGGCTCGATCTGAGCAGGTATGGCGACCTTACCCTTCACGATCTCCCTCATCTCCTCATGGAACTCGTCCATCTCCTACCTGAAAGTGGCCTGCTGATCGCAGATAAGGTGGGCTAAATCATCAAGTGATGGGTTCTCATAGGCTATCCCATGAGAATCGGATGGGTTGCCTCTCTGGAAGTGAGGCTACTGCTGGTGGGAAGGATGAGGGGGATACTGGTGAGAATACTGCTGAGGTTGTTGTTGTTGCCTCCACGGCTGTCCCTACTGATAGGGACGAGAACCCTGCTAGTAGTGTGGCTGTGGTTGTGGGATCTGGGATGCTGCTGCTGTTGGCTGTACTGGCCACCCTGAACTGGAGGTTGTTACTGGGATGAGGCACCTCTGGTCAACCATCGGAATCCGGGATGGTCTCAGCGGATCCCAAGCAGAGGTCGGTCATACCAAATCTCATTGACTTCCATCAACGGCACCTGCTCGTAAGTGGGTGGGGGAAGAACCGCCCGAGGCTGATCCGGCTGGTATACCACCATCTGAGTCTCCGACAATGGTGGTAGCTGAACATACTACTGCTGCTGCTGGAACGGCTCCGCCTGAATGTGGTGCACCTGTTTGTAGTGGGCAGAGGGCTGGGTCGAGCTGCTGCTGCTGGGGTCAGCCCGTGACTTGAGACGGGGCTGAGAAGCCATCTGTGCCTTCTGGAGACACATGATCTGGGTCTTCAGATCACTCAGCATCTGTACCATCTGATCTATCTGAGACATGCCCTGGCACTGTTTCTTCTCAATGATCTCGATGCGGTCTAGCTTCTCGCTGATGATACCCATATCAGCAGCCGTCGATTCTGCCTATGCTGCGGCTGCTGAAGATGTGGAAGGACCTGCATCGACCCACTCTATCCTCTTATAGGACACAACATGTGGTGTGGGATTCCCTTGTGTGTAAAGGCAGGTCTGGGACATGACTGTATAATTCTCTACCATCTCCTCGTAGATGGCCCAGACCTGATCCTCATTCTTGGTGAAATAGGAACCCCTACAAGATGCATTCACTAGCCTCTGCAACTCCGGTGTAATCCCGCAAAAGAAACTTTGAACAAGGTTGGGCTTGGATATGTCATGATGAGGACACCGTCCAATGATCTCTCTGAATCAGTCCCATGCCTCATGGAATTGCTCGTTGGGAAGCATGAAGAAGTTGTTGATGAGGGCTCACGCTGCATTCATCCAGTCGAGTGGGTAGTACTTATTCAAGTACACATTCCAAAGTTGTTCCCATGATGTGATGTATTTCCCTAAGTGCTTCAGCAAAATGGCTGCTCTGTCGACGAGGGAAAACAGAAAAGCCATCTTCTTGATGGTATCCTCGTCCACAAGTCGATCGTGAACTGTGCTGTAGATCATCTCAAATCCCTGGAGATGGAGGTGTGGCTCCTCGGTGGCTAGCCCGTGAAATCTGGACAATAGCTGGATGGTCTGAGGTGGGAGCTTGAAATCTCCTAGAATGGCTGGCAGCTGGACCCATCAGTGTGTCAGAGTCGCATCAGGGTTGTGCAACTCTCTCATCGGGCGTGCTGGTGCTGCTGGCTGCACTGGCTCATCTGACTCTCCTCTCCCAGGAATGTCTCCTCCTCCACCGGCTCTGTGCTGCTCCTCTCGGTCCGCTCGCATCTGTGACATCTCCCTGTGCATATCAACCATGAAAGCCCCATGGTCTCTGATCTGACGCTGCATGGTCTCTAGGGAGGCTAACAGGGTGTTGTTGATTGCACCCTGATCAAGTACGAAAGTGTGGGTCCGCCCGGGACCGTCAGTGTGCTCCTCGTTGCTGGCCATGGTCTCTACAAAGGCAAAAGACGCGAACTCAAGTGCCGTAAAATGAACAAACATCTGATGCGGTCTCTGCTCGGGCACCTCAGGACTGGTAAAAGGGTGGCCGAGGGGGAACAGGGAGGAGTCAAACTTGAGTTCGGAGAGCAGGCTTGGGCTCTCGCGAACCGACCTAGATGAGTGGGGTGGAGTGCTCGAAAGCGTTCAACCAAAGGCTGCCTAAGGGACCTTCAGCCCATCATCGTGATGTGGATAGTGAAGGCGGATAATATCTGGAAAATACACAAGATCGGAAAAACAAACCCCCAATTCACCTACTCTTGCTGAGCTGATGACCGTAATGATTTGGTCTTTTATCTTGTCGATTTTATTTAGGTGATCAATCAGTCTATCGGAGCGATTAAGCGAGATGTTAGGAATCCAACGCTCTCAGGAGACTGTCCCGATCCCAAGGCTAGATCTTTCCCATCCAGTACAAGTTACAAATCGTTTACTGGCTACCCGATCAAGTCGCTCTGTAAAGGATATCGTGGCTTGCTTTACCGGAAACCGGAGTGATCCTCACTGGAGAACGATTAACCTAAAACCAATAGTTTGAAAAGAGGTCAGATATGGCTCTAGCCTAGTGTGCGAGTCACTCTCTCGCTCATCCAAACAAGACAATGAGGGGATTGCTCTCCCAAGATAAATTTTTCAGTGAGGTGTCTTTTAGGGTCAAGTGTGTTTAGCAGCCCCAATTTTATAGTTTTTCTTTTTTTTTATATTTTTCAAGCAAACAACGCCTAACGAATTTTCTGATTCTCTTGATTATTTTAAGTCCAAAAACAGGGGGAGAAGTCGAAAAAGCCGATGCACGGTCAAACACTATGATGCATGCAAAGTCAGAACTGCATACCTGACACCAGCACTCTACATGCAGGGTGATCCGTGCATAAAATAAAGATAGAACTAAAACTACCTATAAGATGTAATAAGAAATCAGCCTTAGACGGAAAATTTCTACTCGAGAAGAATAGTAGCTAATAGGTCAACAAGAGAGGTCGGGATCCGGTCTCTGATGTCGATCGGTGTCCGCCACAACGGATCCTGTCAGTGCTATATACGGCCTCAAGCGGCACATGACCTCTCAGGTAACCAAATTAGCTTTTTCTTTTGTGATTTAATTAATTAGGTCCACTTAGCGATCTATACGTGCATGCAAGCAACTACGGTTGTGGCTTTAATCAATTACGTCACAGTCAATAAAAAACCTAAGTATAGGGGCCAAAATTTTCGAGAATCAAAAATAAAAGAAAATTTGAAGAAAACAAAACCGGTGTAAAAACTGCGGTGAGGTCCCCCGAGCACACCAGTGCTCGGCGAAACAAACTCCGATAATAGGCCAAGTCCAAGTTTGAGTCATGTATTATTACAATTGTAATGGAAATGAAAACAAAAATAAAGCTAAAACTCCTCCAAGGGTCCTGCTCCTCCTCTCCTACGTTGTCATGTAGTTCGATGCAGAAACGGGTCGCCTCCGCTTTGCTCAGGTGCCTCGGCGCTCCTAAGAAAGCCACCCTCGCTCGTTGGGCCCTCGCAAGAAAGAGAGAAACAAAAACTAGTCAGATCACAGTTATAATAAAATAAAATAAAATAAAATAAAAACAAAGAAAAAAATTGAAAACAAAAACAGAAACAAAATAAAAAGCAAATAAAGAAAAATAAAAAGAAGAAGAAAATAGAAACAAAATCGAAAATGGAAAACCGACTACTAAGCTGTGCTCCCTGGCAATGACGCCATTCTGGTGAGCAGCCCGAGCGACTAAGGTTAAGTGATATCAAAGGTCGGTGCGACCTTAGCCACTCGAACTGGGCTCAACGAGAAAAATCAGACCACCATAAAAAGGAATCAAACACGAAAATAAAGGCAAGTAATCTTGCTAATTATTTAACTTGGTATAGCTACCAAGGTCGAACACATGCAGCACAGAATGGAATCTATGAAGTAAAGGATAAGAATCACAATCAAACTATTATTTAAAGAGACAAAATGACTCCAAAATTCAAAACAAAAAATATTTTTATGTTCTTAGAATATTCAAGTGTTTTTGGTAATTTTATGGTATTTTTCTGATTTTTATTAATTTTTTAAAAATAAAAGAAAGAAGAAAAATAAAAACAGTGTGCAACCGAGATTGAAAGGCACTTTAAAAATAGATAAAGTGTATATAAAATCTGGACAATAATTTTATTGAAACTATAAAATAAAAGCTACCTACAGAAACTGAAAACACATTTTTTGATTTTTTTTTAAGAACTTTTAATAATTTTTTAAGCTTTTTAGTCTTTTTCAATTTTTAAGGATTTTATAAAAGATAATGAAACAAAAATCGCAAAAACAAGACAAAATAAACAATCACAATTTTTTGGGAATTTTTAAAGGTGTTTTTATATTTTTAATAGATTTTTCAAAGGCAAACATAGACACTTTTTTGTGTTTTGATTTTTAAAAAATATCATATAAAATCAGAATTAGACACAAAAATTACCAAAAATCCTACACAGTAGAGAGCTACGTATAAAAATTTTGGAATTTTTGGAGTACTTTTGATATTTATTTGATTAAAAAAAGACACATAGATAACAGGGACCTAAATGCAAATAGTTCAAGTCTCTAGGCTAAACAATAACATGAATAAAAAATCTAGGATGAAATCTGCAATTTATCCACAAAAAAGCGTACATGCTCCAAATCCATGTTCAGATGGGTATATATGCAAATATGAAAAAACATCTATTCAATTAGTAACACATGGAAAGCTCAGGACAAATAATGCAAATATCCCACTATTCACGTGATCGGGCACGTGAATCCAAACCGGAAGGACTAAACTGCAAATATGAGAAACTACAATAACTAATATGCAAAATGGTCCAACTGTGACTTTTATTTTACAAACTAAAACAAAAACCAAAAGAAATGAAGGGTAAATGGCGCAATATACCCTTGGAGGCACGTGAGACATGCGTGGGGGATAGGTGTCAGCCGCTGATGGGGCGCGATCGTGCGGCTCTAGATGCGTCAAATGTCGGTTCTGACGGTGTCGGCTTGTCGGGGGCGTGGCAAGTACGGGACCGTTAGATTTGACATCTAACAGTCTGACACCTCCAGTGGATGAACGGTCGGAATGAAATCTAGGAGGTGGCATCAATCCAACGACGGAGGAGGCGTCTAGAAGAACTGTGACTGGGTGAACTTCGCCGGACCCAAGGATGCAATCCTCGACTCCTATGAAGGATCATGAGGCACCGGTGAACTCGTGGGCCGATTCCGCGTTAGATGGCCGGCTCGGATGGACGCTCCAACGGTCTGATCGGTGAGGCGGCGTATATGACCTGGAGCTGCTCCGGCAAGGATGGGCGAGGGTGATCTGGGGGTCTCCGCGTGCAACAAGACCTGCAGGGAATTGCTCTGAATCGGAGCTATGCTCCAGTCGGGTTTATTAGCACTGAAAAGCAAAGAAGCGGTGGTGAATGAGGGTTGGTCTCCGACGAAGGTGGTAGATGAAACCTCGAGCCTAATCTCTACTCTGGAGACGACAATTTGGATGATCAGATTGTGTTGGGATATAGAGGGCGAGCATGCGAAGGGATCTGAATGGATGAGTGAGGGTGACGGGGCTCCGACCAGGTGATGGGTCTCCGACCAACTGGTCGGAGCTGGAGGAGCATAGGCGGTGAAAATGGAAAGATTGGATAAACTGTGGAGCTAGGAAATGTTAAGAGGGGACCTGGAGGACCGAACACAATGCTAAGCTCCAGGCGGAGATGATAGGTGGGGTTGCTTCCTCAACCAAGCTGCAACGGGCGAAGGAAGCTTCTCACGACGATTCTCTGGCCACAAAGGGTGAGCTTCGGCTTGCACAGCACCAAGTCGACCATCGGAGGGCTCAACAGACTGTTGTCATCTTGCTGAAGAGTTCTAGGGTATCGAGAAGGGGTGCGGCGCAAGCTACCGAGCAGAGGGGACGAATGAAAGAATTTATAGAGCTTCCCAGGTAGCTGGAGAAACCGGGCCAGGGCACACAATCCGAGAAGGATCCGAGCTTCCCTAGGGATCCGCGAGGATCTTAGATCCATGGGGAAGGCACGTGCAGAAATTCAGGGCAAACGAGTGCATGAATTCGACTGGGGTAAATGGGAGAAGGAGATCCGACAGAGTAGTCAGGTTGGGTCAAGCCATGGAAGAGGGGGTTGACCCGAGTCAACGATCCGCTGTGGACTAATCAGAAAATAGAATTTGCAAAAACATTTCCAGATTCAATAAAAAATACTAAATGATTTTAAATTAAAAAGTGTATAAAATGAAAAATGTTTGTTATTTTTCAAACTATTTATCTGTGATTTTTATTTAAAAAAATAAATTATGGTATATACAGTATAATGTATTATATACATGCATAATATACCTATCTATTTTGTACAATTATCTTTATTTTATTATTTTTACAAAATACCCCAATTTTATTTTTTATTTATTCGCAACATAATTTTTGGAGTGTAAAATAATGTTTGTTTTATTTTATTATTTATTTACAAAAATAAAATAAATAAGGAAAAGGTATATATAGATGTATTATATACAAGTGAGAGAGAGAGAATTTTATTCTATTTTTATTTTATTTTTATGATTTTTTTTATTTTTAGAAATATCTACAAGGAAGTAAAAACAAATTTCTATTTTAATTTTGGCAAAAATAATTTATGTACACAAATGAGATATAAATACAAGCTATAGTGGCCCTGTCTCTCTCTACTTATTTTATTTGGCGATTAGGCCAATGCTTGGCCCTCTCTTGGGGTTTAGTTCACTCAGTGTTTATTCTAAACACTTCCTTCTTTTTCTTTTTATTTTTATTCTTTTATTTTTGCACAAATACATGCTAATTATGGGATACTAACACATGCATGCATGATGCTAAGTTATTGTATTTACACCTATTTACATGATGCTTTGCCAAGATAGTTAGCTAAAATAAAAGAATAAAGAGTGATGAATGAGGATTCGTCAAGTCACGTCGCTCCACTCATCCATGTGCATTTCGACTTCATCCAATGGGTTATTGCCCTTGAGTGTAGGAGTGTTTTGGTGCATGCCCTGGTCCCCAAGGTCCATTCATGAGACAAGAATCGAACCTGAAGCACTTCCAGGTCACCCGGAGCATGAATGCTCGCCAGATCCATCTGTGGACCTTCTGAGCCTAATCGGACTAGACCATTGCAAGCGAAGGAGCTTGAGTCACCTGTAACTGTCGTTGGATCATGAGAAGACTGCCAAAGCAATCAGAAATCCAAGATCCAAGTCTTGCCAGCTGGAGTTCTTCGAGAGTTTTTCGTGACCCCTTCTTGTCCGTCCAATCAAGATTATGACCAAGATCTAATATGGGTCATCTAGTTTATTCAAAGGGTACTCAATCTCATCTGTCCAATCATCCACGTGGTGTGGTGTATGCGGCATGATTAAAACAGTTTAAGTGGTAAAAATTGTAAATACGCCCTTCACCTTTTTGTATTTCAAAAAAAGTATTGTAAATACTTATTTAAGTTCAAAACTTTGTGGACAAATTACATGTGGGCTCTTGGAACTTTATAATATTACACTTTAGTCCTATGCCATGTCACCTTACATGGCACCCCACGTGAGTGGACATTTTGCATTTAAACCCCTCTAGGATTTGTATTTATTATTTAGTTTTTAAAAATCACGTTGTAGTTTAAAAACTGTGCATAATTTGCACGTGACCCTTGGAGATTAATTTTTGGTAAAAATACCCATGTCAGCTGCTTATTTTTTATCTTGTGTATTTGTATTTTCTAAAAATAGCTCCTGTGCTTTAAAAAAATTGCAAAAATAGTGGTAAGTGCATGATTGGATGTGTGTTCACGTTATATGCTTTGTTTAATATTTGTTTTGCACCTACTACTTATTAAAAATAAAAAAGAGAAATTATTCCCTACTAACATAAAAAATACGAAAAAATACTACCTCTTTTTAAATTCCTAAAAAATTACCTTATATTTATTAGCCTATTTTATCACTCTAGATCAAAAATCGAAAAAATAGCAAAAGAAACTCCAAAAATTTGCAACCATTACTACCTCTAAAAAAATTAAAAAAATATTTTCTAAAAATCCAAAAAATAGTCTCCTAGCCTATATTATATATACATATTGATGTGTATTAAAATTGGTTTTTAGAAATTTTGAGCCCATTGATATTTTCTATTCTCAAATAAATATGGCCTATTAAAAAATCCCTATTTTGGACCTTTTATAATTTAAAAAATATAAAATAATTAGTAAAAATTCCCAAAAAAAATTCAAAAAATAGAAGCGTATTTTAAAATGCAAAAACATTTTATTTTGAAATGTCTAACTATATCTATCTATATTTATAAGTATAACACTCTATATAGCTTATATATACTTATATACCATTATATATCCCTTTTATTATTAATAATAGTTATTATAAATACCTTATAACTATTTTAAATCCTTTGAAAAATGAAAAAAAACTATTTTGTCTATATTTTCTTATTTTTATATTTATTATACATATTATATACATAGCCCTTGTATTATATATATATTACCTTATATTACATATATACGCATATTTATTTATTATATACTAAAAATAAAAAAAATGTATAAATTATATATTAAAAATTAATTAAACTAAAAACCCACAAAACATTGAGTGGATATTGTGCACAAATATACATTAATACGCATATTATTTAGTTATTAATAATATACCTGCTACGTCCCTTGTTCCATGTGTTCGACACCTTGCCATAATTGTCCACTATACACATTTCATTGTAGGGTTTATAATAAATCTTAATCCACTTACTTTGATTGCTTTATTATTATTGTGAGTTGATTGTTGATTTATCAGAGTACTTCATGTCGGTCACCTCAGGGACGGTGGTCATGCCTTGTATGGACCACATGATCGCTCTGCTATATCATCCCTGGTATTTCATACTCTTATGTGTTGAGCTCCAGTGATAGAAGATGCTCCGTGGAGCCTTATTGGTGTGGACAAGAGGTGACTAGTGGTGATCCAAGTCAGCCGAGCCCAGCTCCAGCGACCTTCCAGCTCCTTGTCCAATAGGGTTAGATCTAAGCTGATAGGTAGATAATTTTATTGCATTTTAATTTTTCAACATAGTTTAATCTTTATTTCCCATATTTAGACCCTAGTTTAGTTTAATTTCATATTTCTAGATTAGTGGAGCCTTAAGCTCTAGATGGAATTCATCGTCGAACCTACCATGTTCTGCCCTCACTTCATCTCATTTTCATTCCCCCTTTACTTATCCACAAAACCCCTTTGTTTCCCCTCACTCCTATAAGAATCGAGGCTCACCCGAGCTCCTCTTCGCCAGCGCCTCCGAAGCTCCTCCATCTCGCTCCTCCGAAATGTTTTCAGCTTCAACAAGTGGTCGAGCACCTTCGTCTCGAGTTGTAGAAACTTTTTGTGCAGGACCCCGTGCGTTGTGGTCCCTGGAGCATGAACTCGAATCCTATCTTAGGGCCCAAGGTATCTAGAGCTCCAGGCCCCCTCTGATGGGGTGCGGACCCCTTTGATCCATCTTGCAAACGTGGATGGTCTTTAGGAAGGTGTAACGATTGTTAGAAAGGAGAATAGTGGCCGGAGATGCGCAGAATCAGAAATCAAACATCACCCCAGCCTTGTTCTAGAGGGGTTCTTCTAGGACCCCTTCGTGTCATCTGATCATGAGATGGGCCCAAATCGAATCTAGGCTGTCTATTTCAATTAAAGAGTTGCGCTCCCTACGCTGCACGATCATCCACGTGGTGCAAGCAACGCTATCTGATAAAGCACCTTGGGTAAATTAATAAGTAACCCCGCCTTTTGTATTGTATGCTTAAGTCTTGTAAATATTAATTCTTGCTTAAATGTTTTTGTAATATTTGCAAGTAGGACTTGGTACTTCTTAGTATTTGCATATAGGTCCCTACACCCCACATGTTGATCTATGTGAGGTAATGTACATTTTAGAAGGAAGCCCCTCCAACTTCCTCTATTTATCTATTAATAGCAAAATTTGTAATATTAAGTGTAAACTTTTATGATAAATTTCATGCTAGACCTTATAATATATTTTAATTGCAAAAATACCCCTTTGAGGCTTGTATTTTATTTTGTGCTTTTCTATTTTATTAAATATCTCCAGTGACTTATAAATTCTGGGGAAAATGTTGTAGATGCTTAACATGATTCTTACTCATACCATGATTTTTATTTAGCATTTTATTGCATTTTCCTATTTATTAAAAATAACATATGATCCTCTTATCCCTTATTTACAGATAAAAATACAAAAAAGATAAACTCTACTTTAAAAATTCTAAAAATTTAGAGTATATATATTAATATATATATATTATTACTCCAAACCAAAAATCACAAAAAAAATATAAAAGAAAAACGCTAAAAATTACAAAACCTTAAACAGTTTATAAAATCAGTAGAAATTATATAATATTACAAAAATAGTTTTCTATTATTTTTTTATAATATATTATATATTAAAAATAGTTCTAATTTTTGGACCATTTATCTATTTTTAAAACCAAGAATAATTTGGCTTATTATTATATTCCATGTTTTGATGTTTGTAAATACCTTAAAAACATCTAAAAATTAGCAAAATATATATAAAAAATCATAAAATAGAGAAAACTATTAAAAATACAAAAACAAATATTTTATGAATTTTGAGTATTTATACTTATATTTAAAAATATAAGACCTTATATAGACTATATATATCATATTACTTATATACATATTATTATTACTATTATTAATTATAAATACTAAATATCCAATTAAAAACCTTTAAAAAAATAAAAAAGGAATATTCTTGTACATATTTACTTTATTTTTATATATCTATTTATTATTTATATCATATATAGAAGTTATAATATACATATTATTATATAATGATATATATGTATTATATCTTTAAAAATAAAATGAAATTAATAACTATAAAATTAAAAAGAAAAAAATTAAAAATATAAAAATATAAAACATAAAAACATAAAAAATCTATAAAATTAAATATAATTAAAATCTATAAGAATTTAAAAGCAGAAAAAGTACAAAGATAATTATTATTTAATTTTCATTAATTGATTATAATTACCCTATCCCCATTGCTCTGTATGCTTCGACACTCTACATACTTATACATATACACATATAATTTGTAGAGTTCAAATAAAATTATTTTTTGACTCACATATTTGTATTGAATTATCATACATTGTGGGTTGATTGTTCTTTTATTGAAAGTTGACTTTCCGAGTACTACAAGAGCAGTCGATACATTGATTGTTGGACCTGACTTGTCGGGCACCGTAGGCCCTCCAAGACCGAGCGTTAGGAACCCCTCTTCGATCAATCAATAAGGCATGCTGCAATCATGTAGAAAATGATAAATGCGGAAGCGTAATCAAAGATAAAGAAATATAAATAGTGGAATAACACGCTGATTTTACATAGAACCATAGTTCATAATGAGAAGGATGAAACCACAGGAGCAGGCCTCTCAAGGGTCGTATAAGTGTATTGAATTCTCTCTCTCTCATCTGTTACAATGGGTATGGGGCTTCTTATATAGCCCCGGCAAAAGTGAATGAGTCTGGATCATAGATGATGCGAGACTAAACATATGGATGAGGTAATTGGACCCTATTCATCTGTAACGCATACTCCATTACTCTCCCTCAAGCTATACCATGCAATGCTCAACTTGGACAAATAGAAAGAAAATTACTCACTAAAGCAATACAAGACATTATGGACAATATTAGCTCAACGCATATTCCATTGGATACCTGCTGAGGATGTTGCTTCTCATGCCATTCTAGTGAGGAGTAATTGAAGTGTTGGAGTATGAATTGAATAAGGGCTCCTTGTCAGAGAATGTGTGCTCTGTACTAGGAAGAGTCACGGAAACTAGATGAGTCTCCTTGTTGGAAAACTCTGACCGGCATCTGCACCATCTCTTTGAAGGCTGAAAAAGAACGTCGTTCGATGTCCAACAAATCAGATCAGAAAATCGTTGTCTCGAGCCTCTCTCGGCTCTCGACACATCACCAATCAAATCAAGTAAACAATCAACTTACAATATAGATAGTACTATACAGAAATGTGGGGTGAAAATTATTATACCTTATAATATGTGTATAGCAAGCAAGTGTAGTAGGGGTCGAACCACTGAGAGAAAATGTGTATAGATATAATTATTATCAATTAATTAAAACCAATATTATTATTTTCGTACTTTTTATCTTTTTGATTTTTTGTGGGTTTTTAATTATATTTATTTTATATATATTTTAAATTCAGTTATATAATTTGTAATTTTTTCTAAAATTTTATTTTCTTCTCAATCTTGCCAATTTTAGTTTCTTTTTTATTTTAAAGATATAATGTATATCTATATGATAACAATAATATAGATATTATTAATAATATATAAGGATATATAATAATCATATATAAATAAATATAAGTAAATATATACAAGAAAAATCCTTTTTATTTTTTTAAAGATTTGAAATATATATTCGGTATTTATAATTAATAATAATAATAATACGTATATAAGTATTAAAAGATATATATAGTATATATAAGATTCTATTATATGAAAATATAGTCAAAATTTAAAAAATAATATATTTTGTGTTTTTAATATTTTTATCTATTTCTTGTGATTTTTATATATATTTTTTCTAATTTTAAATTAATTATAATTTATTAAAAATATCAAAACAGTGAATATTACCAACATGATGAATGGTTTTGGGTATTAAAAACATATACAGCTCCAAAAATCCTAAAACTATTTTAAATATATAATATATGATATAAATAAAAATAAATAATTTTTTTAAAAAAAATAATTATAGAAATTTTGCTTATTTTTAAAAGTTTTTCTGGGTTTTATAATTTTTATTATTTTCTTTTTATATTTTTTTATTTTTTGTATAAAGGTGGAATATATAGTAATATATACATATATAATTTGTTTGGAATTTTTAAAGAATGTTTTCTATTTTTGCATTTTTATATCTAAATAAGGAATAAATAGCTCCTATTTGATTTTTAATAAATGAAAAAATGCAATAAAATGCTAAATAAAAATATGGGTGTGCATACTCATCATGTCAGGCATCTGCTGAAATTATCCCATAAATTTTAAAGCACCAGAGCTATTTAATAATAATAATAATAGAAAACAGTAAATAAAATAAAAAACCTAGAAGGGGCATATTTGCAGTAAAAATAAACTCCAAGATTCTGTATGCAAAATAATCCAAAATATTACATTTATTTTACAAGTTTTTGGAATAAATTTAAATATTAAAAACCATTAGTGCTTTAATGCAAAAACACTAGGCACCTCACATGGGGAGCTACATAAGGTGTCCTGGCGAAGGGCCTGCTTGCAATTTACAAAAAGTATGGAGGATCCTTTGTAATATTTACAGAAAATTTTAAATATTACATAATATTCACAGGACTAGAATAGAAATACAAAAATTAGTAGGGTCCTAATGATATTTACCTTTGAAGGCACTTTATTGGATGCCTCTCCTTGTGCCACATCAACTCACTTGACTTGATCGGGTAGTTGTGGGATGGCAATGCTTTGGCTGAAATAGAGGGACCATATTGGATCTGGGCCCGCTCCATGAGTAAGAGGCTCTAAGGAACGTTGGAAGAACAACCCTTTGGGGTTGCTTCGATCGATGATTACTCGATGCTCAGGCATTCTCCGCTGCTTCTAAGAAGCTCAGCAACTTCCTGGTGGTCTCCCGTGTCCAGGGAGGCTTCAGGGTAATTTGGTCCCCATCGAAGGGGGCATGGACTCTAGTCACCCGGAGATCTGGTTTGAGCTTTGACTCGTCTCCAAGGGTCTTCTCAAGTGCTTTCTCCTGCACAAAAAGTATCTCCGTCTAAGGCTAAGGTCCTCGACCACATGTTGAAGCTGAAAGCAAGGTAAAGGAATGAGGTGGATGAGCTCCAACGATAGGCGATGGAGGGAGCTCAGATAAAGCTTGATCCTTGCAGGATCAAGGTGGAAATAAGGGCGAAAGATTTAGTAGAAAAATGAGAATGAAGATGAGGTGGAATGGCAGGTCAGGCACAGTTGGAGCATAATGATTCCAAAGCTGGAGCTTGAAGATCCAACGAATTAAAAACCTATAATTATGTTAGACTACGAACAAACTAATTAAACCAACCCTTAAGATATGCTAAGGAAAGTAATTGTGAGATAAATAAGTAAAGAAACAACCCAGATCTGATCAAGAACATGGAGCATACGGGCTTCGTCGGAGATAATCCGGTGATGCCTTTGACTGCCGAAGTTCATCCTCTTATCCAAGGCGATAAGGGTCGAGGAGCTCCTCCTATCACTAGGGACTCTACTCGACTGATTCATATTAGGGGTTATGAGGTTAATTTAGGATCAAAAATTCAAATGGGGGCGATGGAGGAGCTTTACACATGCGATGGTAGGCGTGGTTTCGAGGTGAGTTTGCATGAAGAAGGAAGGTGGTAGCTGGAGGCTATGGTGAGGGCATGTGCTAGGGATGTGGGGACTATCGTTGGGTGGAAGTATCGAGAAGATTGGTGGAGTGGAGGAATGCGAAGAAATGGAAGAAAGTTAGAAATCACATGACTCCTGACAATGGAGGCAGAGCGGAAGGATAGTTGAACATGTGGTCAATAGTCCAAGCCCCTTAGTTGGTTCAAGTGGACCAACCAGAAAATAGATGTGATTAAATCCCTTATTAATTCATTTAAAAATATTAAATGGTTTTATAATTTTTTGGTTAAAACATAAAAATATTTATTATTTTATTTAGTATTTTATGAATATTTTTATTTATTTATAAAAAGTTATTTATTATATGTTAATATTTGCATGTATATACATAGGTATATATACATGTATTTAGGGTACTATTATTTTTATTTTGTATTTTATTTTAATATTATATAAACATAATTTATATATTTGTAACTTGTTTAATTATACAATTACATATTTTTATTGTAATATTTTGATTTTATTTATTTATCTAGATAAATATGTATATGTATTACACAAGTATACTTTACCTATATATTTTATTACATTATTTATTTTAATGTATTTTTAATGATTTTATTTTATGTTTATTATTTTAATATGTGTTAAATAATATTTAAAGTATTTAAAAATATAAGGAGATTGAAATATAAGGAATGAATATAATGAATATTATATCCATGTATACAGTACAATAGGGACCCAAAAGACAACTTTTGCATCTTAACTCCAAATTAGGTGAAACCACTTCATTAAATAGGTAGTTAGATTTTTTTGAACAATAAATATGACTTTGGTCAATTTTGAGTTCATATGGAGGAGACAGAAGTCTGTGAATTTTTCTTTGTGGCTTTTTGGTCTAGTGTCCAAGGTACGCTGTGTATTATTTTATGTGAAATAAATTTTGTATTTTTTTTGTATTTTTATGTAAAAGTTTCATGTTGAGAGTATATTATTTGAGGTATAAAAATAGGAAAAAAAATAGGGATCAAATGGCCATTTATTGATAGATGAATTTAGGGTTTTTAAATGTGTTCTGTACCATTTGTCTGTCCCATTTCCCCTACTTTATTCCTTGCCGACCAAGTCATTGTGATGAATGTGTCTTGGGGTCTTGGGTCGATCAGTGCCTTTGAAAATTTATTTCTTTTTCTTTTTTTCCTTTCTTCTTTTATTTTGAAATTAAGTACCAATATTTATGCAGTTTTTTAGTCAATTATTGAGTGATTTTGTACAAATTATTGTTATATACATGCATTTATCTCGAGATTTTAGGCCAAATGAAAGAATAAAGGTAATGAAATGGAGATTCATCAAAACCCCATCAAATCACCTTGATCCTGCGAGAATTAGGTCCAGATCAAAGCTTATCCTCCCTGAACACTAGAGCTTCATCCCATCCATCCATATGCTTTTGAGCTTCAATTTTCGATCAGGGTTGTTCGCTTCGAGCCTGTGAATGTTGTTGTGTAGAAGCGATGCCCTGACGGAGCTCTTGGAGCTCGAAACAAAGGAAAATAAAGCCCCCAAGTCGCTGGAGCGTAAAATCCTCTAGGTCCATATAGATGGGACCTGGAAACATTTGAGGACCTCCTGCAACACGACGAGCCCTAGGAAGCCTTAGAGCTCATCACAGGAGGAAACAGTGGCCAAACCAATGAATCACCTCGAAGGAGTATCAGGCCCTTGTTCTTGGATGTTCTTCCAGTCATCTTCAGCGTTGTCAGATTGAAAGTGCGACCCAGATCTAATCTGGGTCATTGATCACGAGGCGAAGCATTGTCCACCCCAGTCGTCAAATCATTTAAGAGGTGTGTGTGGCACCACATTCGTTGTTGATGAGCATCTTTAGTGGATAAATATCAGTTGTCCCCATTGCTTTTTGTAATATTTAATTAGTCATGTAAATATAATAAATAGGAATCTATTTCATGAAATATCTGCAAGAGGACCCTCTAAACTTGAACATATTTACACCTAAGTCCTCTGCAAAGTCACCTCATTTGTCCCCCCACGTGAGGTGACTGGGCTTTTTGCAACCTAGCCCCTCTAGGTTTATGTATTTCATTGTAGTGCTAAAATTTGTATATTCGGTGTTAAATTTTGAGACATTTTACGTGCAAGGAGCTGACATTCATTTTAGTTGCATTTATATCCCTGTTAGGCGCATATTAAATGTTAATTTAACAAATAATTGCTCCGATGCCCGTTAATTCCTTTGGTTTATTATTAAATGCATTTAACTTTTATTAAATTACATTTAGGTTCATGTCAGTTCTAGAACTTTATTTTGTGTATATCTATCACTAAAAATAACTTTTTATCTATGAAAATTGTAGGAAAATTATCTAAAGTGCATGCTACATATTTCTATTTGATTAATCCAATAATCAAGAGGATGTCGTGTGGTCTCACAAGGCGGACCACAATCGCCGAGGTGACCTCTTCGCGAGATTCGACTAAGTCAAAAATCAACCCACAACAAATAATAAGGCAATGCAAACAAGTGTGGAGTCGAAATTTATTATAACCCTACAAATAAATGTATATAGTGTGCAAGTATGTGTAGGGTGTCGAACATAGGGAACAAACTGGTGTAGCAAGTATTATTATTTGTCTCTAAATAATAATGTATTATGTATATATTTAGTTTCATAGTATTTACTTAGTGTTTTGTGGGTTTTTAATTATTTTTTTATTTTTCTTTTTTTATATAGTTTTTTAGTTTAAAATTTTATAATTTTGATATTTTTCTGATTTTTAATTTCTTTTTCTTTTTATGTATAATAATGTATATATAATTATATACAATAATATGTATAATATGGGGTATATATAATATATTTATAATATATAAAAATCAGAAAATACAAATAAAAAGAACCCTTTTTATTTTTTAAAGGATTTATAATATATTTAAGGTCTTTATAATAAATAATTACTATTATTATATATAACTATATATATATAATATAGTGTATTCTATTTATAAATATAGCTATATATAGTCAAGAATTATAAAATAAAATGTTTTTTGTATTTTATATATTTCTTATTTTTTTTGGTAATTTTTAGTGATTTGGTGTTTTTTTTCAATTTTTAAAATTCAAAACAGTATAAATCTAGACCTATTTAAATAGGTCGAATTGTTTTGAGAATTAAAAATAGAAAATGGGTCCAAATTTTCTCAAAACTAATTTTAGTAAATTGAATATTACATATATAATTATAGGATAGAAAACTAATTTGTTGAAGTTTTTGAAAACGTTTTATAATTTTTTTTGAGTTAGGAAGGGTTTTCTATTTTTTGGTTTTCTTTTGATAGTTTTTTTTATCTTTGGTCCGTAGTGATAAAAATAGTAATAATCACTATATAATTTTTTTGGAATTCTTAAAGGAGGTTTTATATATTTTTAAATCTAATTAGGAATAAAAGTGCTCTTTTTTATTTTTAATAAATAGAAAATGCAAGAAAAAAATCTAAATGAAATATATATCATGAATGAGCATTTAATCAGACACTTTCATCAATTTTGCATAATTTTTGGAGCATTATAACTATTTATAGAAAATGGAAAAGCAATAAATAAAATTTATCAAGTTGGCAGGGGTATAATTGCAATATTAAATAAGAGTGAGAAGTTTCATGTGAAAACATCCAAAAGTTTGAACCGAAACTTGATTTTTTAATACTAAGCCGCGATAGTGAATGCCGGTAGGATAGTGAATGTCCAACTCATGTGCGGGGCCTCGTGAGCTGAGCTGGCAGGGGACTTACTTGCAATATCCAAAGTTACAAGGGTTTCATTATAATTTCTTTTCTTGAAATATTAACCACTTAAAAATTTACAGAACTATTTAATAAATACAAAAAGTGCAGAGGGGGTCTTCACAATTTACCCGCTAAATGCCCCTTTGTTCCAGTCATTCTCTTATGGACACGTGGCAGATCCGATGCATGAGCTGACGCACCGCTTCGAATTGAGTGGACGAACTAGATTAGATATGTGATTTGTTCCTGATCCTACGACCATTGAAGGATCTAGATGAACAACGGAAGAACATGGCATGGGCTTGCTTCGATCCTCATTTTCTCCTGCTCTGGTGGTCGTTCCTTGCTCTAATAGTTTCTACAACTTGTTGTGGCTTTTCCACACATGCTAGTGATGGATAATGGGGCTCTGATGGTCTCGATGAGGCTCTGGGAGATTAATTGGATCCAGATGACCTAGGGCAACTCCAAAAGCGATCCTCGGTTGTAGATGGGTCTTCAAGGCCTGGTCCAGCACCAAAAAGGTCCAATGGCTAGACGCCTTTTGCCTTGGCCAGTCTATGAAGCTAGATAGAAGATGAAGTGGAAGGGAAACGAAGGTCCGATGAAAGGAAGAGAGGTGACCTTCGTTTCACTAGATCCACGATGGATTTGGGTTGGTTTTGTAAGGGAAAGATGCAGAGGATGATGAGGAACGAAGTGAGATGAAGAGTGAGTCAAATCAACGGTCAGAAGACGACGAATTTGGCCGGGAGCTCAAGATTCAGGTGGAAAGGGGGTTTGTAACTAATCCTAAACTAATAGCTAAAAGATGGAATTAACTGACAATAATGAAATCTAAGCCTAAGATTTACCTAGAAATGTGGGAAATATGCCCTCGATTCGATCAGAGGTCAGAGAAGAAGAACCACCAGCAGAAGGCCGACGATGGTTGGATCTGATCTCCGGCAAGCTCCTCCTTGCTGCAGACGGCGCCCAAGAAGCTTTTGTCACCAGCCATGACCTTCAAGCAATGTCTAAGGGGCTAAGACCTCCTCCAGGAGGGATCAAGAACTAAAAAAGGGCAGAGGTGGATATTTTTTAGAGGCAAAGAAATAGAGAGTTTAGAGGCACAATGGCAAGCCATTGCGAGGGGGTAGGTGGAAGAGCATGGATCGATGAGGATGGCTAATATCCAAGCTATGGAAGGGTGAAGGGCTCGAGGGTGAGGGTGGTATGGATGTTGAGTGAAATGGGGAAAAAAGAGACCAGCATGTGATTTTGACAAGTTGACTGGAGGAGGATGTACAATTGACCGATGTCAACTTTTAGAGAGCTCGGATTGGTCCACATGGACCAACCAGGAAAAAAAGAATGAAAAATTACTTGTAAATTTAATAAAAATAATGAACAAATTAATTATTTTTTTAAAAAAACACAAAAATGTTTATAATTTAATGAGTATTTAATTCTTATTTTTATTTTTTTACCAGACTATTTATTATATGTTAATATTTACATGTATATTTATAGGTAAATATACATGTATTTCATTTTTAATTGGAGTTTTTGTATTTTATTTATATATACATATATTTTATATATTTTTAGTTTATTTAAATGCATATTTAGGTGTTTTTATTTTATTTTTTTGAGTTTTTTTGTGTATTAATAACTATGTACATATATCTTATATGTATATATATGTACACTTTATCAATATATTGAAATACTTTATTTATTTTATTACATTTGTGATGGTCTTATTTTAGTTTAATTATGTACATATGGTTTAAATAATATCTACAATTTTATAAAAAAAATAAAGGGAAAAATATAAAGAATGAATAAACTGAATATAATATACGTGTATATTGCACAATGGGGCCCAAAACCTAACTTTCGCATCTTAACTCCAAATTGAATGAAACCATTTCATTAAATAGATTATTTTATTTTATGAAAATGAAGGTGAGTTTGGTCAACTTTGAATATGTATGGAGTAGATACGTGTTTGCAAAATTTTCTTTGCGCCTTTTTTTTGTCCTAGGCACATTGCGCATTATTTTTCAGTGAAATAAATTTTGTATTTTTCTTTATATTTTTATATACAATAATCATATTGAGGGTTTTATTATTTAAGGTATAAAAATAATAAAATAAATAGGTCCTAAAATGCAATGATTGGGCAAAAAATTAGGGTTTTCTATGTGTTTTCTTTACATTTTCACTGCCCTATATCCCCCTACTTTGTTCTTTGTCAACCAAGCCATCATGATGATCGGGTCTCAGAGTCTAGGGTCACTCAATGTATTTGACATTTCAATCTTTTTCTTTTCTTTCCTTTACTCTTTTAATTTGGACTTAATTACATTATTTATACAATATTTTGTACAATATTTTGTACAATATTTTGTGTGATTTATTGAGTGCTTATTTTCAAAAATTAATGATATATACATGCATTTAGCTAGGGATTTATGGCTTATGAAAGAATAAAGGTGATGAAATGAGTATTCGTCACTATCATATATATTTTTCATTGGCATTTTAAGTAATTTTCTTATTTTTTAAAAATACAAAACTTTCATTTTTTTGTTTACATATTAAAATTCAAAAAATATCAAAACACTTCTAAAAATCTCAAAAAATTTTATTATGTATATTATTATATATTCTATCATATATCCAAAATTCACTAAAAAATACAAAAGTAATACAATAAAAATTACAAAACCCTAAAACCCTATAAAAATTAGTAATAATTAGTTACAAATCCAAAAAAATGTTTTCTTTTTTATATTTTTCTTTATTATATATAATACATTTAGAAAAAGTTTTGGGAATTTTTTAGCTTATTATCTATTTTTAATACCCAAAAAATCTGGTTATATTGTTCTACTCACTGTTTTATACATTTCGATCATTTAAAAATACATAGCAATTAGAAAAAATCTATAAAAATTACCAAAACATAGAAAATTATTATAAACACAAAAACATTTTATTTTTGAAATTTTGAATATATTTATATATATTTTAAATTATAAAACCCTATATATACTATATATGTTATATATAATTTATATAGTATATACTATTATTACATATAAATATATATTGTATTTCAAAAAAACTAAAAATTATAAAACTAAAAATAAAAGAATTTACAAATATAAAAAAACATAAAAAATATAAAACACTTAAAAATCCATAAAATTCACATATAACTAAAAAACACACAAAAATTAGAAAAAAAACTAAAAAATACAAAATACTTTTTATTAATTATTACTAATTAGTAATAATTACACATATCCTTTATTGTTCAAAGTGGTTTGACCCCTACTGCTTGTCTTCTATACACATTTTTTTGGATATAATAAATTTCATGTCATCTAGTTTTCATTGCATATATTGTTATGGGTTGATTGTTGACTTTTCGATTGGTTCAGGTACCGAGAGCCAAGAAATGCATCGATATAATGATTGTCGGATCTGACTTATCGAACATCACATGCTCTCGAATATTAGGAACCCCGTTCCAACTCATCTAATCACACCCCTAAGGTGATATTGCTTGTTGTCTATTGAATCTGTCAATAGGAATAGATCTAGTTATACATAATCCATTGCCACCTCAGTTATATAGGGAAAGCATTGAGGTCCCTATGCATATGGAAGTCTCTTTCAAGAAGTAGAGAGTTCGATCCATGCGTGTGTGTACACTAGAGGTGTGACTTTGCATATGCATCTCCATTGTATAATCCATGGCGATAGTTCCCTCTACCTAGACGGGAGACCGTGGATGTCATCTTATGATCCTCCATATCCCATTCAAATTTTGATTGATCATTTGAAATACATTCTCTTGATCAATCCTTTAAAGTAAAATCCGATCCTCTATAGATTGTGTATTTTCATTGGATTATATTAATTTAATCATATTAAATTAAACATTAATCCAATGCAACCAACAAACAATTATTTCTTGATATTACTACACACTATACACCCTCACTGAGTACATTTTATTCCAATTTACTTGTTAAAAGTACATAGAGACTTATCATGCTACCTTTCCTTGAAATGGATTCATCCATATCATACAAATTATGCTAATAGGGAGGCTTCCACTACCAATGTGGTGCATGGTGCCAATTAGGTAATTCATTAGCTTATCGGGTCTAGACACCATCACCGTTCCAATTCAAGAAAATATATTTGGTACAGATTTTACTTAGAGGTTTTATTGATCTTTTGATCATGTATGATACTATATATTAATCACTCAGGCGTAAATTTCTAATCATATCAAGCAATCAAGTTGTTTTACATGAACATTGTCGAACTACAACTATTGTAGTTTCCAATTTGAGGTTTGTTATGAAAGAATCACCCACTCAAGTTACTATTTGTCAACTATTTCAATAAACAAATGACAAAATATCTAATAATGGAAATTTTCTAATTTCCGTGATTTATTTTGAATGATAAATACACAAAAATGCCATCAAGATGATCTAGTCATCTTTTGACCCAATCCTACTAAATATTTAATATCAAGGGATCAGACTCGGAATCACGAGATAAATTCGAGTAGTTTGCTGGTTTGATTCTCAACATAATTAATGTATTTTGAATATGGTTAATGACGGAAACATATTCGAATTTAACGCAGAAACAACACACTGTGGGATGTTTTCGAATCCAAATCGATGCCCGATTATTGCCAACCTTTGACAAAACTTTTGGGGACATGTTTAGACATTCTAAACATGATCTATTATCCCAAAAAAATCAAATCAGGACAAAACAATAGTTATATAAACTAGGTCGGAAAATAATTTGAAATCTCATTTATGCAAAAAAAAACAACAAGTCCTTGCGCGCCCGATATCCAAAACCTTGTTCCCTTAGGGTTTGGATCATGTTCAGGACCTTTAACCTTGTCTAATACCACATGAAGGGAGGCGATGGTGCCTCGTGCATCACAGAAACATGGAGATCGAACCTTATTTGATCTAGGTCGGCCAACCATACTAGTCGAAGGTACACTAGAATATAATTTTTTCGATGAAACCACATGGCATGGGAACAATTCTCATGACATTTCATCATGATCATATGAGTATAAGGTTTACCTTTCAAAACATGATTGTAATATTAAAGACTCTAAAGAAACAAGCCTCCAACGAGAGAGCACTTTTGGATGTGTGAATTATGCACATGCTTCCCACAATCCAAAGCGATGATCTGAGTGGTGAATCTCCAAATTTCATCTCACAAAATACAACATTTTCTTCCAAAGCACAAGGCACTGAAGAATGGAAAATTCACGAGCAATCAGTGTCCACAAACCTAGGGTACAGGGATGACCACTAGAGTTCGGGGAGAGAGAGAAGGCATGTAGATGAGAGAGAGAAACAAAGATTGTTGGACATGGGAGCTAATGACTGGGGAAAATCAAGGGTCTAGATATCTCACAAGGCGAGAGATCCAGTCGCTGAATTGACCACTTAAAGATCCCCAGATCAATCAACAGTTAACCCACAATAAATGTATGCAATGAATATCCAAAAATGTGGAGTTAAAATTTATTATAACTCTACATGCAAATGTGTATAGGTGTAAGCACAAGTAGAGGTCGAACACTGGGAGGCGAATGGTGATGTAGTAAAAATGAGTGCACAATTATTCAATTCAATGATCATGTCCATTCCTTTATTATTTTTGTGGGTTTTTAAATATTTATTTTTTTATTATTTTTTAATATTTTTTGTTAATTTTTATTTTGTTTTATATTTTCTATATATTTTTTTATTTTTTTAAATATATAATATAGATATATATGTAAAGAGATATATATATAAGAGGAGAGAGAGAAGTAGTATAATATATGGATATATATATGTAGATATATATATGCTTAAAATATATAGATGAAATATTTTTTTGTTTTTGATATTTTTTTTAATATTTTTTTGTTATTTTTCTGGAATATTTCTAATTTTTATGTTTTTTTAATTCCAAAAATGTCCTCACTATGGACTAATTAACTAGGCCACACAAAATTTGGGTTTGAAAAATATTAAATAATTCCCAAAATTACCCAAATTAATTTTAATACATTATAATAATATATAGATAATTATAAAAATGAAAAATATATTTTTGGGATTTTTTAAGGGTTTTCTATTTTTTGTTGGATTTTTGAGCTTTTTGATTTTTTTATTTTTCTTTTTTTTGTTTTAGGGTTTTTCATATTCTGGACTCAATATGTATATAAATATACTATATATAATTTTTGGTTAATTTTTTAAAAGCATTTTATAATTTTTTTGTATTTTCTAATTTAAACAATACAAAGAGGGCTCTTTTTTCTTTTTTAGTAATTAGGAAAAATGCAAAAAAAGTAAAATAAAATATGGGCGTGAAACAACATTACATGAAGCATCTATCCTGGTTTTTCTGAATTTTTAGGAGCACCATATGTATTTTTAATAAATAGATAAAAGACACAAAAATTAAACAGCCTGGCAGGAGCATTTTTGCAAATAAAATAATTCTCAGGGGCATCGGTGCAAAAATCACTACATAAATAAACATTTATTTTTATTTTTTGAACTAATTCACAATTTACAAAAACCGTCAGGGCTTTAGTGCAAAAATCACGCGCCTCGCGTGGGACTGTACATGAGGCGCGGAGGGACCTAATCGTAATTAAAGAAACTACAAGGGGCCTACCGCAAAAATTACAATTCATTTACAACGTAAAATTTTATTTATGTTATTAAAATATAAATACAAAAAGGCGGGGGATATATTTGAAATTTACCCCCAAAGGCGCGCGATCCAACGGCTGATCTTCGTCCACTTGACACGCGTCGCCTCCACGTCTGCTGATGCTGCTTCGACGATGGGCGGTGAGGATTAGATCACCCGAGGTGATCTGACTGTCTGAGCGTTGTTCCATCGTACAACTGTAGCTCGAACTGGGGCCTTGATCTTCATCCGACGGCGAGGAGGACATCTGGAAGAACGGGAAAGAACGCTCGCCTGGGCGAGCTTCCTCCGGTGAGAACTCGCTACTCCACCGGCCTTTGCTGCTCCAAGGTATCCCAAAAGCTTCCTGGAAGGGTCCTCTACTTGCTGGAGGTCTTGGATCGGTCAGAGGACCACTGGAGCACCCTTGCGAGGTCGGAGAAGGCAAGGTGCTCCAGGTATCTCCGACGGCCTGTAACTTTGTCTCCTGGTGCCTGATAGCGCACCTAACCTGCTTAGGAAGAAAGCTCGGCTCGAGGCGATGATCCTCGGCCAAAAACTGAAGCTGTGAGCACAGGAATGGGTGAGGGCAGTGATGCTCCAGCGAAGCGGAGGAGACGAGCATCGATTCACAGATCCAGTGAGGATCTGGTTGGGTTTGAGTGGTCTGGAGGTGGAGAAGGCGATGGGGAATAGAATGAAGGCGAAAATGAGTCGGGAAACAGTCGAGGGCACAGTGGCGAAGTCGCCGGAGCTGAGCTTCGGCGAACTTCGATTTAACTAAATTACGTTATACTAATGATCTAAATGCAAAATAAAATATGAGAATGAAATGCAGAACTGAAAACCTACCCAAGAAATGTAAATGCGCAGCTCGAACTTGGCTGGAGGGCCAAGGAGCAGGACGACTGTCGGAGCACCGCCGTGGGCTCATCTCCTTCCTCCGCGAGCCTCCACAACCTCCAGGGGACCTCCAGCTGTCACCTGGATGCACGCTAGACCGAAGGTGTGGGCTCTAGAGCTCGGTAAATGGCCAAAAAACTTGGAAGAAGAAGATGGGTTTATTTATAAACATGAGGGGGCGCCCTTATTAACCAGCTAATGGGTGGCGGTACAGGCTATGTACAAACGAATGAATTGTTCAGCGAGGATCATGATGCTTTTGGGAGAAAATTCCGTGAAGAGATCAAAGGTGATGGAGCATCAGATCGAGCTGGAAAAATGGAGGAAAACGGGGGATTGGATGGTTCTGACGGGAGTCAGAGGCGCAGGGGAGAGTTGACCGGAGGTCAACATTCCCTGGCCTCTGATTGGTCCACATCGACCAGAATTCGACTTATTTTTTAAACATAATAATTGATTTAATTAGATTTTATTTATAAAAAAATGTTTATTAATTAATTCAGTACTTATTTATGTTTTTTATTTAATTTTTTTGATATATTTTATTATGGGTTTATTTTAATAATGTATTAATAAGTATATTTACATGTATTTATTTTTATTTTGTTTATTTGTATTTTATTATTTTATTTTCTTATTTTAGAAATTTATAACTTATTTTTATGAGTACAAATATATTTTTATTTAATTTTTATGAGTTTATTTACATTTTTAAATAAATAGGTATATGTATATGTAGTTATACTTATAGGTATTTTACCTATATATTATGTATACTTTATTTTTTTAATATAATTTATTTGTTTTTTATTTTGAATTTGTATTTTTAATAAGTTATATGTAATATTTACATTATTATAAAAATATAGATGAATAAAGAATAAAATAATTAAATCTCCTTTTTATTTATATACATACAGATGGCATAGGTATTTTGTCTATGTATTTCATAGACTTATTTCATTTTACAAATTTATTTTGGTTTTCTTTTAATTTTAATATGTACATGTATTGTATACATTATTTACAAATTTCTAAAAATATAATTTTGTAAAAATAATGAATACTGAATAAATTTAATATTTTAATCAGGCAGATTGTACAATGAGGGCCAAAAACCTACCTTTCACAGATGGACTCTAAAAATTATGAAACTAATTTTATTAAATAGTTCTTGGAAAGCTATATACAATTAAAGGTGATTTTGATTGATTTTGAGTTTTTATTTGCAAGATATGGGTCTATGAAGTTGAGATTTTGGCTTTTATTCTGGGTATAAAATGTACACTGAGTATTATTTTTACACAAACTCAATTTTGTATTTTTGTTTACATTATTATCTACAACTTTCATGTACAGAGTTTCTTTATTTTATGAATGAATAATTATATACAAAATAGGTGTCAAAAATGCATAAATAAATGAATAAATAAATGAGGTATTTATTTTATACTGGCCCTTATCTCCCCCTACTTTATTCCTTGTCGACCAATTCCATGCTGGCCTTGGTCTCGGGATTTGGGTCATAAAATATTGCAAATATTTTATTCCTTTTTCTTTTCTTCTCTTTATTCTATAATTTTGGCATTAAAAACCTTATTCTATGTACAATAAATACAATAAATATTGAATGCTATTATGTACAAATTGAGGCTATTTACATGCATTTGCTGGGGTTTTTAAGGCCAAAATGATAGAATAAAGGTGATGAAATGGAGATTCATCACCCCCCTATACTTGCCTTTGCTAGTCCCTATCAAATACTTATGCAATAAATATACAAAGAACAAAGAATAAGAAGAAAAGAAAAGGCAAAAATAAAGAATGTAAAGAATAAATTGAATTGATCATGGTTATTAAACTCACCTGTACAAATCAAAGTTTGGAGCTCATGTTAGACCTTGGTGTGAAAATGTGTGTGGAACCAGGTAGGGAACCAAATTTAAAACACAACAGCCTTCAAGAGTCACAGAACTTGGTTCAAATCACCTCAATAGCCAGGTCAGAACTAGCCCACCTCATACGCAAACCCTTATGACTATGAAGCTGACTTGTACGTGTAAGTGATAGTGGCTCTCCCCAACTGAAATGACAAAGAGATTGACTTTTCCAGAATCACAACCCAATGATTCCCCAATCCAATAGCTCTTTCCTCGAGGAGCAGGGTATTCCCTTCTAAGTTCAAGTGGCATCCAACTCAAGAGGAGGAGGTAAAGAGAAGAATGGACGGTAGCCAGTGTGGCTACCTATCCTGGGATGCAAGACCAGTGTAGTCAAGTCATCCAGCTGCAGGCTCACATGGTATAACTTTGATGCTCAAGCTTGCTTATCGGCTTTACAACATATGTACATACTCAGGCAGGCACTTTTATTTTTATCTTCAAGCCTGTCCACTTTTTTTTCAAAATACTATTTATAGCAGCATTTACATAAGGAGTTTTTCCTCTTGAGCCAGAAGACTATCCCTCTTTTGAAGCTTTATTGCAACCCACAATCTCCTGTTGTTAGACCTCATGACTATTGAACCAGGTTGGGGTGTACTTCCCTCCCTAGACGAGGACGAATGTTTCCACCCGTGTGCATCTCAGACTGGCAAATCCAACCCCCTCACCACTCCAACTGAGTTGAGCCAAGTGAACGGTGCAAGTGTCCAAGTTAGGTCACGGCCGACAAGAGTCATACGTGTGTTTTGAAAAGTTCTAGTTAGTCCACTGAGGTGACTTGAACCCAGCCCTGATTTCTTAAAGAATTAAGTCTGAATAGACCTGAAGTACCTTAAACCTAGTTTCCATAAGGTTCCAGTGCAATTAGGTGCGGTAAGGTCCAACCAAGCTCCAATCCTCGACTTTATTGGACTAGTTCAATCCTCAAGCTCAATGAAAGAATATAAATGCTATGCAAATGCTATTTACAAATATTGAAAGAATAATGCAATTTTTCAAAGAATTTGAAAACAAAAAGAGAAATTTTTACACAGGGAAAGAATTTTGGCATCCAATATATACAGCTATTTACACGGGCGTGCTGCTTTATTTTACAGGACTTAAAGAATTTTAAAGAATTTACAGGTTTTAACAAAGTGATTTATTTAGGTGTATATTTAATAAAGAATTTTATGTATTTTATTTTATGTTATTTTATTTATTTAGATGCTTTTATTCCTCAAATTTATTTAGAAAAAATTTTGAAAACTCTAGTACAAAATAATTTTTTGCAAATATTTATAAATATTTGAAAGCCATTTTGCAAAGATTTTGGAAACACTATATATACATTTTTCAAAATATTTTTACAAAATATTTTCAAAACCATTTGCAAATAGATTTTCAAATCCTTTATTTCACACAAAGAGAAGAATTTTTGCAATCAAAATATTTTTACAAAGGTTGAAAATACTTCACAAAAAGTTTTCCAAACAGTTCACACCATTTTTCAAATCAATTTGCAAAAAATATTTTTAACCTGATTTATTAATCAGTATATACAAAAAGAATCTGAGGAATAATCACATCTTTTTATTATGTTTTTTAAAGAATTATTAGCCATATTATTACAAAAGTACGAGTTATGGTTAAAGTATATACAGCGTATATACGACCCCCCTATACTTAGCTTGAGCTATGTCCTCATAGATTGGAAAAGAGAAAGAGAAGACATAACTCGTACTGAGTATAGACAAGTCTAAAGAATATACAAATAAGAGATGAAGGAAATAGAATTTGACCGTCCCCCCTATACTTAGGATCAAGTAATTCTAAATATAGCAGACTGTATAAAAAGCAGGGAGGGTAAAGGGTGGGAATAAACAAATGAACAAATCAGTAGTGCACCCCCCTATACTTAGGAAAAAGTACGTCCTAAGTCCAGGGAGCTGACATAAAGGGGAGACACCGTTTTATTTAGATAAAGAAATATGAAAAGGAAAAGAAGAAAAGAAGAAAAGAAGAAAAGAAGATATATACAGATAGGTGAAACGATCGTGGGGAATATACGCATCACTCCCCCTATACTTAGGGTGAGCTATCCCTAAGTATAGGCAACAACAGAAGTGACAAGACTGAACAAGGAAGAACAACGCGATGTGTACCCCCTATACTTAGGACAAGGTACGTCCTAAGTGTAGACACAAAGATATGGAGATAGATCTGGGGCACACTAAAACATACGGGAGAAAGAATGAAAAAGGTACACATATATACAAGCGGTGAAAACTGGTGGAGTACAGGACGGTATCTGACAAGTGAATGCCGTACTCTCGTCGTCGTCTCCCTGTGAGAACGAGGACGCAGTCAGAAGTTGAAAAGACACCCTGATATACAGTCATGTGGGTGTCAGCTACCGGGGACAAACAGATCGGAAAGTAAAGCAAGGACTGGTAGCGTGAAGCACTCGATCGGCTCAGAATGTCAGCATGAGGGAACAAAGTCGATACAGTAAGACCGGGAGGAAGAAAGAACAGTACAGAGCTCTCCGGTCAATCGTAGTCTCAATAAGATATGGAAAGGTAAAGAGCAAGAGACATCGTGGCATTCGGCGGTTATGAGGTCGGAAGATCACAGAAAACACCGAATGCCGCAAGACATGGCTCAACCATTGCGAGGGTCGTAAAGGTGAGCATCATCAGAGAATACTCAGAGTACTCGGCTCCATGCTCCAAGATACAGGAGACACAACCAGGGAGGAGACCGAGTACACAAGGCAGAAGACCCGGCTTAGTGCTCCACCAAACGGGAGACACCAGAAATGAAGCCGAGTACCTAGAAAGTGATGCACTCTCCCGCAGACAACCCTCGAAGAGTAGTACATGCTAGGCAATGAATAATCAGACAGAAGCTCACCCTTGCGAGGGTCATCAAGGTGAGCGGGCTCAAAGGAGCCTGATCCGTCAGACGGATCATCATGTACGGTCTCGGTAGATGACAGATCGGCTATCAGCAGAAGAGACCGACAAATCAAGAAAGTGTGGTAGCGTCCCGCAGATAACCCTCGGGGAACGTGCTGCCAGCTAGGCATTAAATAGTAGATATGAGGAGCTCAACCTTGCGAGGACCGTCAAGGCGAGCAAACTCAAAGGAGTGTAATCAGATGGGTCCCATGATCCACAGATTGGATAGGCAACTCAAGATGGGACCAAAAATCATGTATATCAGATGACTCAATTCCGTGCTCCGCAGATCGGAGACACAATCAGCAGTGGGAACCGAGCGTAAAAAGAGTGTCACAGTCTCTCGCAGAGAGTCCTCGGAGAGTACTGCAATCGAGGCAAGGAATAATCAGAAAAGAGCTCATTCTTGCGAGGACCATCAAGGAGAGTGGACTCAAAGGAACCTAGCTGATGAATCCACGATTCATCGCCTTTATTCTTTCATTTTGGCCTCTTTTTCTTAGTCAAATACCTGTAAATACCCATTAATTTCATAAAATTACCATTTTGCATGCATTTGTTAATTATGCATTTTTAACACTTTTGTACATAAATAAAAGAATAAAGAAGAAAAGAAAAAGAAAAGGAGGTATTTATGCAATAAATACAGACTGACCCAAACCCCGAGAGAAGGTCAAGACTTGACCTGATCGACCAGGAATAAAGTAGGGGGAGATATGGTCGTTTGTCAAAAAAAGCCAAAAATATTTTGTACACATTTTTCATGTATATTTGTACAAGACTTACATTATTTTATTTGTATATAATTTGACCTCAAACTAATTACTTTTGTAAATGAAAGTTGTAAATAAAATTGTGTTGTAAATAATAAAAATATTTGTAAATTAAAATATTATATATATTGCAAATAATTACACCCAGAAAAAGCCGCAAACTAATAATTGAAACATCAATTCCGGCTCCATACAAGCTCAAATTGAACCAAACTCACTTCTATCGTACTATAAATTTAATTATCTTTCAAATGGCTGTGGTTTCGTATTTTTTTGGAGTTACGGTTAAAAATTCGGTTCTTTGGGGTGTATTATGCAGTTTATCCGTATATTTATTGTATATAATTATTAATATTTATTTTTACATAATGTATATATTATAAATATTGTTTTCAATAAAAATAAAAATTAAAAAAAAATAAAATAAAAAAATCTTTTATAAAAATTATTTCCTTATTTGCAACTATGTACATTGTATTATATGTATATAATATATGTAACTAACTAACTTCCTTTTATAAAAAAACACCAAAAAATTAATTATCTAACATTAATTGATTAATTTAATTTAATTCTGAATTTTGTATTTAATTATTTCATTTTATTTAATTTATTTGATTTTATAACATGCCATATATATTAGATTTGATTTCATGACTTTAATGGCCACCATTAAGATGGCTAATTAATTTCCAATTAATTATTTAATATTATTTAACTAATTTATATTAATTCCGAAATTCATATTTATTTTATTAGATTTATGTGAATTAAGTGACTTAATAACTTACCATTTATTTTAGATTTGATTTTATTCCTTTAATGGCCACCATTAAGGTGGCTAATTCATTTTTGGTAAATACATTATTTAATTAATTAATTTAATTACAAATTTCGAAATTATTTATTGATTTATATTATTTAATTAATTATTTTATTAATTCACCCAATAATCACCTTCCTTTTTTGTAGATACTTTCCTTTTTTCATTTTCTTCTCTTTTTAATGGGCTCCTCCTCCCTCATTCACATTTGATCGATCTTTGGCGGAGAGGAGCCTGATTTCCGAGAGGTTTCTTGTTGAAGAGGGTCCTAGCCTCCGATCTAGTCGGTGACAGCGACTTGAGCTTCGTCGAGGTCATCATGGCGTGTCCAAACCCCGAGGTGAGATCCACTTTATTTCCTATCTTTTCCTAGGTTAATCGTAGATTTAGTTTTTGCGTAGGAGTAGTGAGTAGTTTTTAGATCGTAGAATCACACATTCCACCGCACTTTGATCCTCCTCCGACACCGATTTACCATCTCATCTCGTGATCTCCACATTTCACCTTCTACCTTGCACAAACTATCACCTCCAACCACGCATGGTGGTCGGAGACTCGGATCCATCCCTCACAAATCCACCGGATCCCCATCCATACCTCCTATTATTGTGCATAAATAAAAAAATAAAAAATTCGTATAAGTGTTTTTTTCCATGTTCATCTCACATATTTTTGCTGGGAAAACTAAAAAAATAATAAAACTTTCGTTTTTATCTTCCCTCTAACATTTGTTTTGCAGGTAGAATAAAAAAAACCTTTCTCTAACTCTAACAATTTGTTTTGCAGGATAATTTAAAAAATTATAAAATGAACTTTTCTCTTTTCTCTAACATATTGTTTTGCAGGAAAACAATAAAACAATAAAAAATAAAAAAATATCTTTTATATCTCCTGCTCATTGTTTAAAAAAATAACAAAAGAATTTTCTTTCTTATTTCGGTTGTTTATACAGAATAAAAAAATAAAAAAACATACAATTTTTCTAACATATTTCCTGCAGGGTTAAACAAAATTAAAAAATAATTTAATAAAAAGACTCAGCAGCAGGTCGTCACCCCTGTTGCCGCCACACCACACGTGCGGCCTCCTCAGGCCCAATCTCCAGCCCGCTCCAGCGGGCGGCGCGGCGCCGCACGTCTCCGATCCAGCCGGCCCTCAACCGCAACCGCCCCAAGGTGCGGCTGTGCCGCCCTTCTAGCCCTCTGCGGCGATAACGTGCCGCCCTCTGCCGTCCAACGCGGGTTCCCAATGGCGGCCCACGGCTCCTGCACCTCCAGGCGGTCTCGCGCGAGCCTCCACACCCAGGCGCCGCCCAGCCGCGCCTCCTCCCTGCCGGTTGTGCCCTCCCCGTGCGCCAGCAGCTCCCACCGCGCTACCGTCCTCTCCAGCGGCGGTGCGCACCCCACCATAGCGCCGCACTCACAGCTGTCCCAACCCCCTGTCGCCCGCCGGCCCCGCAGCCCTACGCCTCCCACCACTGTCATCAACAGCGGCGGCGCCGCTACACCTCCCCTCCATATCCGCATCGTACGCATGTGCAGGCGGCGCTCCACCCTCCCGCATTGCCAGTGCGGCGTGACCGCCGCCCCCACCTGCTCGTTGCCTCCCTGTCGCGCCCACGCGCGGCCTCCGCCCCCTTGTCCGCCGCGTGAAGAGAGGGTGTGGCGGCGGCGGGTGCACTCTTTGGCATTAAGAAGAACGGAAGATCAAGAAGAAGCCCTAGAGATATAATAAAAAAAGAATTGAGAAAATTACAAGTACGTCCCTGCAGGTTTTGCGAATTTCAAAACGACATCTGTGAGAGCTTCCAATCCAGATCACATGATTGGCACATGTTTAGTGGGTAAATTGCAAGTTTTCTCTCTTATTTTATCTCTGATATTTATTTCATGCAAGAACTTCCAATAATTGCAATTTAGACCTTGCATTTTCAGAACCATAATTTGCTTGATCTTTCTAAGGGAATAAATGTTGTATTATTCGGAAAATTCTGAGAAAATTCATGTTTGCTCCTGTGATGGTGTTTTTCATTGTTTAAAAATTTCATCAAATTTTATTGTCATTTGATATATTTAAAAAATTCAAAAATATTGTCTTTTTATCTGTCCCAAACTTACAAAATTCATAAAAAAATCGAAAAATTGCTTAAAAATTCCAAAAAAATTACTGTAGGTGCATTTTTGTGTCTTTTAATTTCTATCTAATTTTTGTGCTTTTTCCATATAAAAAACTCAAAAAAATTGCAAAATACAAAAAATCTTAAAAAATTTGTAGAAAATTGTAGAAAAATCCAAAAATAGTGATTTCGGTCTCTTTTTGTAGGTATTGCTTTCTACTTTATCTTAAAAATAACTTCAGGAATTTTGGACATTTAAAGAATTTTAAAATTGAAAAATACTCCTGGTTGTGAATAGTCTCTTTGTTTTGCATTGTCTCACTTTTATAAAATTACAAAAACAACAGAAAATTGTGAAAAAAATTACCAAAAATATTTTAATATATATATAACCAAAAAAACATTTTCTTTGGACTTTTCTTTATATTTTTGGTTATTTTGAAAAATACAAAAAAAAGGTTGCGTGTATTTTTATCACCTGTGAATATTGTGCCTTGTTTTAAAAAAATAATACAAAAAATTTAAAAATTCAAAAAACCACTAAAAATCATCTTTGAAATTTGACTATAGAGTTTTAAATCGTGCTCCTTGTGTTCGACCCTGGTCGCTATACCAGGTAAAAAGAATAGCGAAAAGCCGCTTACATTGTCTTGTTTGATTTATCTTCTCTTAAGTGGTTAAAACATTATTTTTCCGTTGACCGAATTGATCGATTAAGGACAAGGACATTGTGATTTATTTTCTACCTTAGTCGCGTCGATTTTCGGCTCATCAGAATGGCACCGTTGCTGGGGAGCACGGCTTTGTAGTCATTTTTCATTTTTCTATTTTTTGTCTCTCTATATATCATAATTATTTTCTGATCTTCTCTCTTGAAATTTTTGTGCGAGGTACTACTTGGACACGACGTGGAGTTTACTTTTTGAGGACCCGCACGGGAAGAAGAGCAGGGAGAAGAAGAAGAATTTTATTTTTTGAGAGAGAGAACAAAATTTTTTTGTAATAATTTAGGACTTTGGACAGTTGGACTTGAACATTATTTGGGGTCTGTTTCGCTAGGTGTCGGTGCACTTGGGGGACCTCACCGTTGTTTTTCGCTGGTTTTGTTTTTTTTCACATTTTTTTCTGTTTCTCACGGTTTTGAGCCCCTAGCCTTAGGAGTTTTGCTTGACTGTGACGTAATAAATAGGATCCAAATACCTTAATAACATTGCATGTACCTATAGCTCGGTAATTGGACCAAGAATAAAAATCTAAAAAAAAAATAGTTGATCCACTACCTTCGAGCCTACGCGCCGCGAGCCCACCCTGCCAAGCGCTGCTCCTAAACTCGATTTGTCGAGAGGAGGAGGGGTGGGACTACACCGGACTCTTGGATTGGAGGTTGGTGGTTGACTAAACGTTTTTTCCAGTAGAACTGCTACTTAGGGCTCGGATTTCCGCTTGCATCATTTAGGGAGTTTAAATTTATGTATTTAGATTTCTGCGCGGATCATATTTCATGTAGAGTGCTGGAGTAAGGTACGCATTTTTTATCTCTGCATGCATCATCGTTTTTTACCGTGCATTGGCTTTTTCGACTTCCTCCCCCTGTTTTCTTGGACTCAAAACATTCAAAGAGGAAATCAAAAAGCTCGTTAGGCGTTTATTCTTGAAAATATCCAAAAAAAATGACAAAATCAACAATTAAAAAAATTGGGACTGCTAATTGAACTTGACTCTAAAATCAAACGTAATTGATTCATATCATTGTATTGGGAGAGCAAACCCCTCATTGTCTGCGTTTTTAATTGTTCACGTACACACTAAGGTGTAGTGCCCAAATCCCATTTAAGCCTCCTAAGTGTTTGTACAACTTTGTCTTCTCACTAAACCCTAAAATTGAAAAGATAAAAGACCAAATCTCACGGTCTTTACTTTGTGTTGAGTTGGTGAATTAGGGGTTTACTTTGTGTATTGTATGTCTTTGGCGTGAGTTAGTTACGGTCATTCTCCGAGATCATTAGCAGTCACCTTCTGTTTCTATCCCACCCTCCCTCCCTTCTATCTATCTCTCTCTTCCACCATCTCTCACCCTCTCTCTTCATCCCCACCTTCTACTCTCCCACCCTCCCTCCCTTCATTTTCCTCTCGTCACGATGGGCCACTTTTCATTCCAACCGAAATTTACGGCTTCTTCATTTCACGCCCATCACTCCCGTCCACTCCCTTGGGAGGTCGGAACTCCATCCGATTTCCCATCTTCTCCCTACCCACTTTCTTTCTCAGGACATGTTGTGAGTGAAGCCCGCAGAGACCAGATTGACCATACACGAGACACGGGCATTCACCTTGCTGAGATGAGAGTGCATCCCATAGGCGATCAAATGGGGCAGTGGCATGTTTTAGATGACTTTAATCCTAAGATGATGGATGAGTACAACGATCAAGAAGCATACTCCGCTTCTGCACTAAGCCCCTTCATTTTGGATTTAGAGTTAATTGATATACTGCCGAAATTCTTTGGGGAAGTGCACGAAGAACCTTATTTGCATATCGATGAATTTGAGGATTTTTGTGTATCACGATCATATTCTGATATCACTTCTGAGGATATGATGTTGATCACCTTCCCATTTACACTTCAGAGTAGAGCCAAGAGTTGGCACAGACGATTGGGAAGGAAGATTACTACATGGGGAGATTTACGATCATTATTTTTGAAGAAATTTTACCCCCAGTGTAGAGCAGAGATGATGCGGTCGTGTATTTGTGATTTTTCAGTTAACCCCCAGAAGTCGTTGATAGATTCATGGTTGAGGTTACGAGAACTTGTGAGACGATTTCCGGATCATGGATTTTCGATGACTGACCTTATCCATATCGCCATTAGGGGGAGGACCGCAGAGCAGATTTCATATGTCATTACCTCGTGTGGTGGTTCACACCACAGTCCTAACCTGGATTTAGTTGAGACCATCTCGGGAACACTTTTCGATCTTTCATATACACGAGATGATTTATTCGGGACAACACATGAGGGAGAGATGACAACAGTTTAGTGTGTGACACACCATGCCGATCTTGATAGCATACACAAATCAGAGGATATGGATGCTACTACTTCTTCTTTGATGGATGTGTTGCCTACTGTTGTGAGTTCCCAGAGCCGGAAATTGGTTGAGGACCAATTGGATTTGAAGTCAGATTTTGAGCCAGTACCGCTCTGTCATATAGAAGATTTTTCGATTCTAGATCTGCTAGGATCCCAAGAGATAGAGGAGGAACCCACAACTCAGCCATCCTCTGAATCTTTCCAGTATCCATACACAGTTGATTCAGTATCTTGTCTTCAGGAAATCTTCTCAGATTCAGAGATATACTTGGATTCATCTCAGCAAAGAGAGTTTGATGAGGGACCGATTTTGGATTTTACAGAACTTGATAGTCCCGTACTTGAGCCATGTGTCCTCCCATTTGATGAGGTCGATACATTTTTGGAGGACATGAAATTTGACAGCATTGATCCCCAATTTCCTGGTGATTTGGCATTACTCCCCGAGGGTTATCTGCGGGAGGATGCCATGGACCATGTTTACTCGGTCTCACTTTCTGAGACTACATCCGATCTGTCGGATCACAAGACCGAGTATTTTGATATTTCTGATAATGAGTTTGATGTTTCTCTCCTCGACGACTCTCGCGAGGATGACCCGATCTTTGAGGTATTCGGTGATTTCATTGATTTGTCTACATTCCATGCATCGGATATCTGCCTTTATAGTGAGTCTCCAGATCATGATCTTCCATATCTATTTGAGACGGTGATTGACGTGGAGGATTCCCTAACAGATCCTTCCTTCTCCACATTTGATTACTTCAACTCCATCCTTTCACTCCATACACATCTTGAGCCGACGATTTCTTTTGTGTTACCGGAGTCCGACTTCATCTGCACATATCTTTACCCGGTAGCAAACACCCTCCTGATTGATTATCTGGGTGTTATCATCTACTCCATTGACCTCGTCGTTATTCTCCCATCGAGACTGCGATGACAGTACGGTATTCGCCTGACAGATGCCGTCCTGAACCTCGATACTGCGTTGTCCTAGCATTTGCGCCCAGCTAGGGGCGTAAACTCTAGCGCTTGTTGAGAGGCACCTCAACATTGATCGACTCACATCTGTGTAGACCATCTGTCCATATCATACATTATTTCTGTCTTGCACCCCATCTCTATCTCATGATCATTCCATACTTAAGGTGTACTTTACCCTAAGTATAGGGGGGTGTCAGACTTGTGATTATTCTTTTGATTCGTTTTACCTCTGTTTTGCTGCCTATACTTAGGGATATTTTACCCTAAGTACAGGGGAGGTAGACTCTGTACATTCTACTCATCGGTCTTCCCTTTGTGTACAGTCTGCTATACTTAGGATTACTTGATCCTAAGTATAGGGGGATCGCCGACTTCTATTGATTATTTTTCTTTTATTCGTTGTTGTAGTATACTATTCTTTTCACTTTTCTATACAAAGCACGAGTTATGTCTTTCTTTTCAGCTCTTTAATCACTATGAGGACATAGTTCAAGCTAAGTATAGGGGGCGTCGTATATATTGTATATATACTTTAGTCATAACTCGTACTTTCATATATTATTTTTTAAATATGGCTAAAACATTGTCTAAATACTCAAAAAAAATCTTAAAAAAATTCTTAAAAAAATGAAAATGAATTAAAAAACCAACTCTGTATATATTTGTATAAATTACTGAAGTTGTAAATTCTTGCATCTCATTCTTGTAAAATAATCAACTCACTCTTGTGTGTATATGTATCTTCTACCTTATAAAATTTTTTTTGTATATATTTGTATATATTACTAACTTTTTGCACTAAAAAAACTTTTCGCATGTGCATCATTATTTTTAAAAAATCCATAAAAAATTTGAAATTTTGAAATTTTTTTCACAAAAAGATGTTGTTTTCTTTTCCTTGCATGTACATATTTTCTTGCATTTGCATGAGCATTTTTCAGGATGATTTTGACATTTAGACTAAGTCTAAAATAAATTTGAAGAATGGAGCTTAGTTGGACTTTAATGCACTTAATTTCATAGGAACCTTATAAGATTTGGAGTTAAGACTTTTCAGGTCCTAGTGACTTAATTCTTTGAGTCCATAAGACTATGTTCACATGTCATCTTGATGAGTCTAAGTAGAATATTTAACAACACACACATGATTCTTTCAGACCGTGGCTTACCTTGGACACTGCACTTTACACGTAGCTCTTCATGGATGAGGTAGTGAGGGGGCAGAATCTTTTGGCTTGGGGTAGCATACGAGGGTAGTACATCTAGGCGGAACCTCTCGTCCTCCTCTAAGGAGGGAAGTGCGTCTCAACCTTGTCTGGTGATGTTGAGGTCTAAAGACAGGAGCTGTGGGGTTGCAATAATGCTTCAAAAGAGGGATAGTCTACTGGCTTAAGAGGAAAAACTCCTTATGTACATGCTGCACCTTGTATATAAAAAAAAGAAAAGAAAAAAATGCAAAATCTCCAAAAGTGGACAGGCTTGATAGAAAAACAAAATGCCTGAAAAAAAGAAAGAAAAAGAAAAAAAATAATAAGAGCTTCAAAGTCATATATTTGTGAGCTTGCAGCGGGTGACATGGCTACACTGGTCATGCATCCAAGGATAGGTAACTACACTGGTTATCGTCCATTCTCTCCTCCACCCCCTCTTCTTGAGCTGGTTGTACTTGAACTTAGAAGGGAATATCCCCGCTCCTTGAGGAAAGAGTTGTCAGATCGATGGATTAGAGTTACCATGTTGAGAGAGGCTGAATCTTTGCTACTTTTGAGATGAAGAGCTAAATTTCACTTACACGTACAAGTAAGAATTCATAGTCATAAGAATTTGTGTATGTAGACTTGTTCTGATCTGACTGTTGAGGAGACCTGAATAGGAGTCTTATGGAACTTAGAGGCTGTTAGGGTTTAATTCCATGTCCCATTAAGGTTCCGACAAATTAATAATCCAAAGGTCCGACAGATCTCCAGACTACATTTTTATGAAGATAAGTTTGAAAGTCAACATTGTTCTAACTTCTTTCCTTTTTCTTTTCTTTATTTTTTGTTTTCACTTATTTTTTAAATAAGTGTTTGCTAAGGGACTAGCAAAGGTAAAGTATAGGGGAATGATGAATCCACGATTCATCGCCTTTATTCTTTTATTTTAGCCTCTTTTTCTTAGTCAAATACCTGTAAATACCCATTAATTTCATAAAATTACCATTTTGCATGCATTTGTTAATTATGCATTTTTAACACTTTTGTACATAAATAAAAGAATAAAGAAGAAAAGAAAAAGAAAAGGAGGTATTTATGCAATAAATACAGACTGACCCAAACCCCGAGAGAAGGTCAAGACTTGACCTGATCGACCAGGAATAAAGCAGGGGGAGATAGGGTCGTTTGTCAGAAAAAGCCAAAAATATTTTGTACACATTTTTCATGTATATTTGTACAAGACTTATATTATTTTATTTGTACATAATTTGACCTCAAACTAATTACTTTTGTAAATTAAAGTTGTAAATAAAATTGTGTTGTAAATAATAAAAATATTTGTAAATTAAAATATTGTATATATTGCAAATAATTACACCCAGAAAAAGCCGCAAAGTGATAATTGAAACATCAATTCCGGCTCCATACAAGCTCAAATTGAACCAAACTCACTTCCATCGTACTATAAATTTAATTATCTTTCAAATGGCTGTGGTTTCGTACTTTTTTTGGAGTTACGGTTAAAAATTCGGTTTTTTGGGGTGTATTATGCAGTTTATCCATATATTTGTTGTATATAATTATTAATATTTATTTTTACATAATGTATATATTGTAAATATTGTTTTCAATAAAAATATATTTAAAAAAAAATTAAAATCAAAAAATCTTTTATAAAAATTATTTCCTTATTTGCAACTATGTACATTGTATTATATGTATATAATATATGTAACTAACTAACTTCCTTTTATAAAAAAAACACCAAAAAATTAATTATCTAACATTAATTAATAAATTTAATTTAATTCCGAATTTTGTATTTAATTATTTGATTTTATTTAATTTATTTGATTTTATAACATGCCATATATATTAGATTTGATTTCATGCCTTTAATGGCCACCATTAAGGTGGCTAATTAATTTCCAATTATTATTTAATATTATTTAACTAATTTAAATTAATTTCGAAATTCAAATTTATTTTATTAGATTTATGTGAATTAAGTGACTTAATAACTTACCATTTATTTTAGATTTGATTTTATTCCTTTAATGGCCACCATTAAGGTGGCTAATTCATTTTTGGTAAATACATTATTTATTTAATTAATTAATTTAATTACGAATTTCGAAATTATTTATTTATTTATTTTATTTAATTAATTATTTTATTAATTCACCCAATAGTCACCTTCTTTTTTTGTAGATACTTTCCTTTTTTCATTTTCTTCTCTTTTTAATGGGCTCCTCCTCCCTCATTCACATTTGATAGATCTTTGGCGGAGAGGAGCTCGGTTTCCGAGAGGATCCTTGTTGAAGAGGGTCCTAGCCTCCGATCCAGTCGGTGACAGTGACTTGAGCTTCGTCGAGGCCATCATGGCGTGTCCAAACCCCGAGGTGAGATCCACTTTATTTCCTATCTCTTCCTAGGTTAATCGTAGATTTAGTTTTTGCGTAGGAGTAGTGAGTAGTTTTTAGATCGTAGAATCACACATTCCACCGCACTTTGATCCACCTCCGACACCGATTTACCATCTCATCTCGTGATCTCCACATTTCACCTTCTACCTTGCACAAACTATCACCTCCAACCACGCACGGTGGTCGGAGACTCGGATCCATCCCTCACATATCCACCGGATCCCCATCCATACCTCCTATTATTGTGCATAAATAAAAAAAATAAAAAAAATCATATAAGTGTTTTTTTCCCTGTTCATCTCACATGTTTTTGCAAGGAAAACTAAAAAAATAATAAAACTTTCATTTTTATCTTCCCTCTAACATTTGTTTTATAGGTAGAATAAAAAAACTTTTCTCTAACTCTAACAATATGTTTTACAGGATAATTTAAAAAATTATAAAAGAACTTTTCTCTTTTCTCTAACATATTGTTTTGCAAGAAAACAGTAAAACAATAAAAAATTAAAAAAATATCTTTTATAGCTCCTGCTCATTGTTTAAAAAAATAACAAAAAAAATTTCTTTCTTATTTCTGTTGTTTATACAAAATAAAAAAAATAAAAAAAACATACAATTTTTCTAACATATTTCCTGCAGGGTTAAACAAAATTAAAAAATAATTTTTTTAAAATAACTCAGCAGCGGGTCGTCACCCCCGCTGCCGCCACACCACACGCCCGGCCTCCTCCGGCCCGATCTCCAGTCCGCTCCAGCGGGCGGCGCGGCGCCGCACGTCTCCGATCCAGCCGGCCCTCAACCGCAACCGCCCCAAGGCGCGGCTGTGCCGCCCTTCTAGCCCTCTGCGTCGATAACGTGCCGCCCTCCGCCATCCAACGTGGGTGCCCAACGGCGGCCCGCGGCTCCTGCACCTCCAGGTGGTCTCGCGCGAGCCTCCACACCCAGGCGCCGCCCAGCCGCGCCTCCTCCCTACCGGCTGTGCCCTCCCCGTGCGCCAGCAGCTCCCGCCGCGCTACCGTCCTCTCCAGCGACGGTGCGCACCCCACCATAGCGCCGCGCTCACAGCCGCCCCAACCCCCTGTCGCCCGCCGGCCCCGCGGCCCTATGCCTCCCACCACCGCCGTCAACAGCGGCGGTGCCGCTACACCTCCCCTCCAGATCCGCGCCGTACGCCCGTGCGGGTGGTGCTCCACCCTCCCGCGCTGCCAGTGCGGCGTGACCGCCGCCCCCACCACCTGCTTGCTGCCTCCCTGTCACGCCCATGCGCGGCCTCCGCCCCCTTGTCCGCCGCGTGAAGAGAGGGTGTGGCGGCGGTGGGTTCACTCTTTGGCATTGAGAAGAACGGAAGATCAAGAAGAAGCCCCAGAGATATAATAAAAAAAGAATTGAGAAAATTACAAGTACGTCCCTGCAGGTTTTGCGAATTTCAAAACGTCATCTATGAGAGCTTCCAATCCAGATCACATGATTGGCACATGTTTAGTGGATAAATTGCAAGTTTTCTCTCTTATTTTATCTCTGATATTTAATTCATGCAAGAACATCCAATAATTGCAATTTAGACCTTGCATTTTCAGAACCATAATTTGCTTGATCTTTCTAAGGGAATAAATGTTTGTATTATTCGGAAAATTCTGAGAAAATTCATGTTTGCTCCTGTTATGGTGTTTTTCATTGTATAAAAATTTCATCAAATTTTATTGTCATTTGATATATTTAAAAAATTCAAAAATATTGTCTTTTTATCTGTCCCAAACATACAAAATTCATAAAAAATGGAAAAATTGCTTTAAAATTCCAAAATAATTACTGTAGGTGTATTTTGGTGTCTTTTAATTTCTTTCCAATTTTTGTGCATTTTCTGTATATAAAACTCAAAAAAATTGCAAAATACAAATAATATTAAAAAAATTGTAGAAAATTGTATAAAAATCCAAAAATAGTGATTTTGGTCTCTTTTTGTAGATATTGCTTTCTACTTTATCTTAAAAATAACTTCAGGAATTTTGGACATTTAAAGAATTTTAAAATTGAAAAATACTCCTGGTTGTGAATAGTCTCTTTGTTTTGCATTGTCTCACTTTTATAAAATTACAAAAACATCAGAAAATTGTGAAAAAATTACCAAAAATGTTTTAATATATATAACCCAAAAAACATTTTCTTTGGACTTTTCTGTATATTTTTGGTTATTTTGAAAAATACAAAAAAAGGTTGCGTGTGTTTTTATCACCTGTGAATATTTTGCCTTGTTTAAAAAAATAATACAAAAAAAATAAAAATTCAAAAAACCACTAAAAATCATCTTTGAAATTTGACTATAGAGTTTTTAAATCGTGCTCCTTGTGTTTGACCCTGGTCGCTATACCAGGTAAAAAGAATATCGAAAAGCCGCTTACATTGTCTTGTTTGATTTATCTTCTCTTAAGTGGTTAAAACATTATTTTTCCGTTGACCGAATTGATCGATTAAGGACAACGACATTGTGATTTATTTTCTACCTTAGTCGCGTCGATTTTCGGCTTATCACTAGCCAAGTCGGTCTCATGACCCAACAGATCGAACGCATAATCAGAAAGGGAGACCAACTGCCTATATCAGACGAATTGACTTAGTGCCCCAACAAATGGAGGCACAAGAAGTGAGTGAAGCCGATCGTAAAGAAAGTGCCACATCCTTCCGTAGATAGTCCTCTGGAAGTGATGTGAGCTTCATAGTGAATAATCAGAACACATCTCATCCTTGCGAGGGTCGTCAAGGAGAGAGAAGGCTCAAAGGAGCCGGATCCATCAGATGGATCCACAGAGAATATGGTCATGGTAGGCGGCAGACAGCCTACCAGCAGAGGAGACCATCATAGCTATAATGTGTCATAGCTTCTCGCAGATAACCCTCGGAGAGCTATGAACTAGGCAGTGAATAATTGTAATATCAAGGCTCGTCCTTGCGAGGACCGTCAAGGGGAGCGATCAGTCAGTTAGCCTCAGGTCAGGTACACAATCACAGGTGGAGGCCAATCAAGCATATCATCTGACTCGGTTCCGGGTCCCATCACAATGGCGACCCAAGCAGTGGATGAAACCATAGTCCTAGAAATTGTCGCATTCTCCCGCAGATAGTCCTTGGGGAGGAATGCGAGCTATATCAATGTAGGTCAATGGAATGCTGGCAGGAAATCTCAGGTCCTCATAAGCAATCAATCATTAATCATTCGGAGGGCATAAGATCAGGCGAGGGAGCAAATAATCAGGTCATTCACAAGATATCCCTCAGGTCAATCAAATCGGGCTTGAGATGGCACAACATATCATTAGGATTCCTCTAAGTGCCAGGGTGGATCAAAGAGACAGGAGATCAAGGATGGTTCAAACAGGAAGATGAGAGATCATGCGAGATCCGCACACCTTTATTAGGCAGCCCCTATCAGAATAAGCAGTCAGTCCTCAGAATCCAGATGGCTGGAACCTCAAAAGAAAATAGATCAATCAATACTCATGAAATCATCACCAAATGATAGCATTATATCACATCCTCAATCCGGTGTGAGAGAACTAAAATTCCTCAATAATGCATCACACCTATGCTCTATGCACCAGCAAGAATCCTCAATACGCGCGTATGCATGTATCCAAAGTCAAATCCACCAAATAAGTCTCAGCAACCTCAACAGCATGCCCGACTTAAATAATCTATATAAATATCCCTCGATGCGGGCCTCGTCAATATACACAGCATTCACGGGTAAAGGGAGTGGTGATACGGGGTACACAAGAAGGATGGATAAGAAGGGTAACACAATGAATTGGAGAAGCTGATTGAGTGTGCGTGCCAATATCATGGGAAGTAGAAGGGTGATATAGAGGGAACGAGGAGGGCGGGCGAGAAGATCGGGACATAGACAAAATTGGGTGTTCCGCACAGAGCAGGAACACCGTCAAAATGGTGGTTCGAAGAGCAGGCTCTCCTAGAATCGGAGAAGATGGGGATGGTACGGTGGATACGAGGAAGGTGATGAAGAAGATGTCGGGAACGAATGGACTTGGTGAAGAAATGATTGAGCTCAAGCGCCAATATCACGACTCAATGCAGATGAAGAGAGATATGTATAAGAGAGGTAGAGAGACTCAAAGATTGAAAATGCATGACTCACACGGGCGGGACCTACTACTCTAATAATGAAAGAAAAGCACAATGGACTCCAAGTCACAATCAAAACACCAGGCAAACCCCCAATTCACCTACTCAACACAGTGAAGACCGTCAAGTGACGATCATTTATCTTTTCAGTTTTAGAGTAAGGTGAGAATCACACAGTTGTACAAACACTTAGGAGGCTTGATGGGATTTGGGCTCTACTCCTTAGTGTGCCCGTGAGCAGTTAAAACGCATACAATGAGGGGGTTGATCTCCCCACGACAAGGAAATCCATTATGTTTTATTTTTAGGTCCAATAGAGTTAACAGTCCCTATTTTATTTAGGTTATCACTTTTTTTGGGTATTTTCAATGCACGTGCCTATCAGGGTTCCAATTTCCATTAAGCATCCTAGGTTGGCAAAAACAGAGGGAGAAGATCGGAAAAGCCATGCAAGTCGGAAATCAATGATGCATGCTAAGTAAGAAGAGTTACAGTGCCTACAGTTCTCTCCATGCGGGATGCAGAACAAAATTTGAAACCTAAGTTATATGCAAATGCAAGCCGAAGAAATCGCCCTAGGTTCAGAAATTGCTATTATCGTGAAGCACCACGAGTCGCTCGCCGATCTTTAGCCTAAAAGGTCTGGTCTTGGCTCACCCCTCCTCTGCTCAACACACTTGAGTTTAGGAGATAGCGCTTTGCGGGGCTCGCTGTGGCACAAGGGCTAAGAGATGGCGAGGCGACTATTTAGAGTTTGATCTAGGTCCAAAGTGAACTATAGGTACATGCAAACATATATATTAGGGTGTTTGGACCTAACTCTACGAGCAAGCAACTCCTAAGATAAGGCTCATTCACACAAAATAAAAAAAATGAAATAAAATAAAGAAAAGGAAAGGAAAAGCGTCAAAATCAGCGAGGCCCCCAAGGGAACAATCCCTCGGGCACTGGACCTCGGGAGTCAGAGTGTACCTGTGAGAGTCCTGTATTATTACAAAATTCTAAGTTTCACTCTCTCATAAATATACATAATAAAATAAAATGCATAAAATGAGACTGCCATCCAAAAATTCTCCTTCATCTGCTATTGATGCTCTCTCTTGTTGGCCGGCGTAGAAGAGCCAACTCCGCCTTGCTTGGGTGCATAGGTCCTCCTAGAAGGTCCTCCTTTGCTTGGCGGTCCCTCGCATCAATGACAAAGAAGATGGGTCAGAGCAGTCAATCAAATAATGTCAAATAAAATAAGAAGTCAAATAAATAAATATATAATAGACATGAGCAAAGAATTAAATAAATGAATTAAAAACCACACAAAATTCATACAAAATCTGTTGCCTCCCCGGCAACGGCGCCATTTGATGACTGGGGAAAATCAAGGGTCTAGATATCTCACAAGGCGAGAGATCCAGTCGCTGAATTGACCACATAAAGATCCCCAGATCAATCAACAGTTAACCCACAATAAATGTATGCAATGAATATCCAAAAATGTGGAGTTAAAATTTATTATAACTCTACATGCAAATGTGTATAGGTGTAAGCACAAGTAGAGGTTGAACACTGGGAGGCGAATGGTGATGTGGTAAAAATGAGTGCACAATTATTCAATTCAATGATCATGTCCATTCCTTTATTATTTTTGTGGGTTTTTAAATATTTATTTTTTTTTTATTTTTTTAATATTTTTTTGTTAATTTTTATTTTGTTTTATATTTTCTATATATTTTTTTATTTTTTTTAAATATATAATATAGATATATATGTAAAGAGATATATATATAAGAGGAGAGAGAGAAGTAGTATAATATATGAATATATATATGTAGATATAAATGCTTAAAATATATAGATGTAATATTTTTTGTTTTTGATATTTTTTTATATTTTTTTGTTATTTTTCTGGAATATTTCTAATTTTTATGTATTTTTTTTAATTCCAAAAATGTACTCACTATGGACCAATTAACTAGGCCGCACATAATTTGGGTTTGAAAAATATTAAATAATTCCCAAAATTACCCAAATTAATTTTAATACATTAATAATAATATATAGATAATTACAAAAATGAAAAATATATTTTTGGGATTTTTTAAGGGTTTTTCTATTTTTTTTGTTGGATTTTGGAGCTTTCTAATTTTTTATTTTTCTTTTTCTTGTTTTAGGGTTTTTAAATTTCTGGACTCAATATGTATATAAATATGCTATATATAATTTTTTGTAATTTTTCAAAAGCATTTTATAATTTTTTTTTGTATTTTCTAATTTAAATAGTACAAAAGGGCTCTTCTTTCATTTTTAGTAATTAGGAAAAATGCAAAAAATGTAAAATAAAATATGGGCGTGAAACAACATTACATGAAGCATCTATCTTGGTTTTTCTGAATTTTTAGAAGCACCATATGTATTTTTAATAAATAAATAAAAGACACAAAAAAACAGCCTAGCAGGGGCATTTTTGCAAATAAAATAATTCTCAGGGGCATCAATGCAAAAATCACTACATAAATAAATATTTATTTTTATTTTTTGAACTAATTCACAATTTGAAAAAACTACTAGGGCTTCAGTGCAAAAATCACGCGCCTCACGTGGGACTGCACGTGAGGCGCGGAGGGACCTAATCGCAATTACAGAAACTTCAGGGGGCCTACTGCAAAAATTACAATTCATTTACAACTTGAAATTTTATTTATAGCATTAAAATATAAATACAAAAAGGTGGGGGATATATTTGAAATTTACCCCCAAAGGCGCGCGATCCAACGGCTGATCTTCGTCCACTTGACACGCGTCGCCTTTACGTCCGCCGATGCCGCTTCGACGATGGGCGGTGAGGATTAGATCACCCGAGGTGATCTGACGGTCTGAGCGTTGCTCCATCGGACGGTTGTAGCTCGAACTGGGGCCTTTATCTTCATCCGACGGCGAGGAGGACATCTGTAAGAACGCTCGCCTGGGCGAGCTTCCTCCGGTGAGAACTCGCTGCTCCGCTGGCGTTTGCTGCTCCAAGGTGTCCCAAAAGCTTCCTGGAAGGGTCCTCTACTTGCTGGAGGTCTTGGATCGGTCAGAGGACCACTGGAGCGCCCTTGCGAGGTCGGAGAAGGCAAGGTGCTCCAGGTATCTCCGACGGCCTGTAACTTCGTCTCCTGGTGCCTTATAGCGCACCTAACCTGCTCAGGAAGAAAGCTCGTCTCGAGGCGATGCTCCTCGGCGAAAAACTGAAGCTGTGAGCACAGGAATGGATGAGGGCGGCGATGCTCCGATGAAGCGGAGGAGACGAGCATCGATTCGCAGATCCAATGAGGATCTGGTTGGGTTTGAGTAGTCTGGAGGTGGAGAAGGCGGTGGGGAACAGAATGAAGGCGAAAACGAGTCGGGAAACAGTCGAGGGCACAGTGGCAAAGTCGCCGGAGCTGAGCTCCGGTGAACTTCGATTTAACTAAATTACGCTATACTAATGATCTAAATGCAAAATAAAAGACAAGAATGAAATGCAGAACTGAAAACCTACCTAAGAAACGTAAATGCGCAGCTCGAACTTGGCTGGAGGGCCAAGGAGCAGGACGACTGCCGGAGCGCCGCCGTGGGCGCATCTCCTTCCTCTGCGAGCCTCCACAACCTCCAGGGGACCTCCAGCTGTCACCTGGATGCACGATAGACCGAAGGTGTGGGCTCTAGGGCTCGGGAAATGGCCAAAAAACTCGGAAGAAGAAGATGGGTTTATTTATAAACATGAGGGGGCGCCCTTATTGACCAGCTAATAGGTGGCGGTACAGGCTATGTACAAACGAATGAATTGTTCGGCGAGGATCATGATGCTTTTGGGAGAAAATTCTGTGAAGAGATCGAAGGTGATGGAGCTTTAGATCGAGCGGGAAAAATGGAGGAAAATGGGGGATTGGATGGTTCTGACGGGAGTCAGGGGCACAGGGGGGAGTTGACCGGAGGTCAACATTCCCTGGCCTCTGATTGGTCCACATCGACCAGAATTTGACTTATTTTTCAAACATAATAAATGATTTAATTAGATTTTATTTATAAAATAAAAAATGTTTATTAATTAATGTAGTATTTATTTATGATTTTTATTTAATTTTTTTGATATATTTTATTATGGGTTTATTTTAATAATGTATTTATAAGTATATTTATATGTATTTATTTTTATTTTGTGTATTTGTATTTTATTATTTTATTTTCTTATTTTATAAATTTATAACTTATTTTTATGAGTATAAATATATTTTTATTTAATTTTTATGAGTTTATTTACATTTTTAAATAAATAGGTATATGTATATGTAGTTATACTTATAGGTATTTTACCTATATATTATGTATACTTTATTTTTTTAATATATTTTATTTGTTTTTTATTTTGAATTTGTATTTTTAATAAGTTATATGTAATATTTACATTATTATAAAAATATAGATGAATAAATAATAAAATAATTAAATCTCCTTTTTATTTATATATATATAGATGGCATAGGTATTTTGTCTATGTATTTTATAGACTTATTTCATTTTACAAATTCTTTTTCGTTTTCTTTTAATTTTAATATGTACATGTATTGTATACATTATTTAAAAATTTCTAAAAATATAATTTTGTACAAATAATGAATACTGAATAAATTTAATATTTTAATCAGGCAGACTGTACAATGAGGGTCAAAAACCTAACTTTCAAAGATGGACTCCAAAAATTATGAAACTAATTTTATTAAATAGTTCTTGGAAAGCTATATACAATTAAAGGTGATTTTGTTGATTTTGAGTTTTTATTTGCAAGATATGGGTCTGTGAAGTTGTGATTTTGGCTTTTTATTCTGGGTATAAAATGTACACTGAGTACTATTTTTACACAAATTCAATTTTGTATTTTTGTTTACATTATTATCTACAACTTTCATGTACAGAGTTTCTTTATTTGATGAATGAATAATTATATACAAAATAGGTGTCAAAAATGCATAAATAAATGAATAAATAAATGAGGTATTTATTATATACTGGCCCTTATCTCCCCCTACTTTATTCCTTGTCGACCAATTCCATGATGGCCTTGGTATTGGGGTTCGGGTCATAAAATATTTGCAATATTTTATTCCTTTTTCTTTTCTTCTCTTTATTCTATAATTTTGGCATTAAAAACCTTATTCTATGTACAATAAATACAATAAATATTGAATGCTATTATGTACAAATTGAGGCTATTTACATGCATTTGCTGGGGTTTTTAAGGCCAAAATGATAGAATAAAGGTGATGAAATGGAGATTCATCAGGAGCCCACAATGATCCATTATGCAATAAATGATATTGCAAATCATTCCTCGATCTGAAATGAAGAATAACTAATTTTCATTATCGATCCCTTAGTACAATTAGGGTTATATACGATGTCCATCTTAATAATCATACACTGTTGATTCAATTGCTGAATCATAGAGGTTAGTGCTTCGATGAAAATCTATTGAGGACTCATCAAGCACCGTCAAATGATTATTAAGAGATGATCTCTAGCCTGAGATGGAGATGACAATCCTTCTTTATAGGCTGATATCTGAATGACCTCTTGATGCAGGTCCTCTGCATAGGAATAGAGCTTTGAAGGTGTCGGATAAGTTAGGTCAAAGAGTTGACTTAACGAGGTCGAGATAACCAAGAGCAATGTTGTATACTATCATCATATAGACATGCATCCTTGATGAATCTCCATTTCATCACCTTTGTTCTATCATTTGGCCTTAAAACCCTAGCTAATGCATGTAAATAATACCTATTTTATACAAATTAACCTTCATTCTTTGTTGTATAAATATTGTATAAAATATTATTTTTAATGCCAAAATTATAGAATAAAGAAAAGAAAAATAATAAAATGCCAAATGTATTTTATGACCCTAAACACATCTTGATGACTAGGTCGACAAGGAATAAAGTAGGGGAGATAAGCGCCAAAAATACAATAAAAATCCTTTTTATTAATTCATCAATAATTCATTTTTGGGACCCATTTTATTTTCTACTTTTTATACCTCAAATAAAGAAACTTTGTACATAAAAGTTGTAGATAATACATATAAAAAATTACAAAATTTATTTTATACAAAAATAATACACATGTAAAAGTTATACTCAAAGTAATAAAATCTCAAAATCTAAACTTCACAGACCCATATCTTCCCAGTAAAAACTCAAAATATAACAAGCTATTTAATGAAGGTGGTTTCATATTTTTTGGAGTTAAGGTATGAAAGTTAGGTTTTGGACCCCTATTGTATAATATACTCGAATAAAATAATCATTTTATTTATTTATTTTATTATTTTTATAATTTAATATTTATATAATTTTTTATTATTATTTATAATGTATGTAAACATTTAAACTAGAATAAAACAATAAATAAAACTTTAAAATAAAATATGTAAATATAATACATTGATGAAATATTTATACTCGCACCTATATATAAAATATACCTATTTTTTCAAGTGTAACTATTATATCAGAAAAATATAATAAACATATATTTTGGTATATAAAAATAAGTTATAATTTTATAAAATAAAAGAATAAAATAATAAAATGAATAGTAAAAATAAAAATAAAATACTTAAAATATAGGTAACCTATAAATGGAACCATAAAAATTAACTTATAAAAATGCCTCGAAAAAATAAATAGAATAATATAAAAAATAAGAAACATTTTTTATTTTATAATTTACAATTAATAAAATCATTTAATAATTATTTTAGATTTTATAAATCTTTTTCGGGCAAGTTTTTCCTAGTTGGTCCCGTGGACCAACCAGGAGGCTCTGCTAGTTGACCTCGGTCAACTACCTGGCCTACACCTGCCAGTTTGTCAAAACTATGCTTGACTCCATCTTGATTTCTCCCCACCGTTTCTTTCGCCAATTTGCTTTGATTCCTTCTGCACATTTGTGCCTCGATCATTGACCATTCACGTCAGCTCGATTTCTTTGTCTTTGGACCACTGAATCGAGTTGTTCTCCTCGATTGAGTAGCCATCCCAGTCAACCTGTACATAAGCTTCACCCGAGCTCCCATTTGAATATGAACCCCCTTTTGGCCCTATTTCGCCTCCATCTATCGTCTTTTGATCAAGAAGGGTGACAACCACTTCTCCAGCCATTTGTACCGAGAGGAAGCGTGATCTCAGGTGGCTTCCACCATCACTGGACATCGCCACCATCGAGATCCTTGCTTCGTGGTCTTCCGACCACTGAGGTATCTTCTCGCTTTTTGGTTTAATTTTAGTCTATAATTCCATCTCATGTTTTTATTTCATCTTTTTATTGCGCGATTTAGTCGTCGAATCCCCAAAACGTAGTTCGCCGGAGCTCTGCTCTAGTGAACCACATTGCTTGTCCTCGCCTATTTTCAGATACTCCAGACCACCATTACATCTTCCCTTATTGTTTCTTCATGCCCCATGCATCTCCACTCCCTTCGAATCCACCTGGATCGAAGCCTCGGTGCTTCATCTCTCTGCCGCTCATCGGAAGCACCTCTGTTGCATCCCACTTCACCCATTCCCACCAATAAAAGCCTCCGGAGCCCCTTCTTTTGTTGTGCCTAACTCCTACAAGGTTTGGAGGCCAAAGGACCCCTAGGGGTTGATTTTGTGATCCGCTTGAGGTCCATGGAGCCTACTTCTTCCCCGCACTCGTCGGTCATCACTAGACCTCCAGGAGATCTTCTGACTCCTTCAGCAGATGCAGAAGTGCCTGGGCGACGTTTTGCGCCTCTTGTATCGATCCCGGGTGGTCGGAGGACCACACTACCCTCGATTGAAGCTTCGAAGAACAGGAGTTCTTCCCTGTTCTTCTAAGTGTCTTCATGATCGTTCGATCGACCGTTCGCACCAGACCCTTCAGCCACCGTTGGATTTTGCGAGCATAACTATCAGATCTTTTGCTTGGATCAAATCCTGGCCATCGGTGGAGAAGTGTCATCGTCACGCCAGGATAGAATACATGGCAGGCCTTGCTTTGGGTATTTTGCATCTTAGACCAAAGCATTTTTTGTATTTAATATTTAATTCAGAAACTTTCCTCTGATGTTATATATATTCTGTATTATTTGCTAGAAGGCCCCAGCACTATTTCATTTGAGTTTTCTGACAGCTCACCTCACGTGTGATCCAACCTGAGGTGGGTGTTTTGCAACTGTGCCCCTAAAACTTTTTGGATTATAATTTACTCCATTATATTCTTATATCAGTTATACATTTTTGGAAAAATTGCAGTCTGACCCTTGGATTTTATTTTAATTACGTTTATGCCCCTGCTAGTATATGCATTTCTATTGATTTGCTCTATTTATTTAAAATATCATCTATGTTCAGAAAAATACCAAAAAATAGATGTAGGTTTCTGATTTCTTCTAATTCCATGCATATTTTTATTTTCAATTTCGGACTTTTTGTTATTTATTAAAAAATATTTAGAGCATAAAAAGTCTTTGTCTACAGTATAAAATACCAAAAACTATAAAAAAGTTTTCGAAAAATTATTAAAAAATATTTTTCATGTTTATTTATTTTTTTGCTAAATCCAGAAACCAGAAACCCTAAAAATAGAAAAAGATCTTTATAAAAATCAAAAAGCTCCAAAATCTAAAATAAAAAGATTAAAAATTCCTAAAAATCTAAAATAATTTTTTTATTTTATAATTTTATTTATATCATTATATATCTATTTAAATTGATTTGGATAATTTTAGACCTATTTTGCTCTTTTTCCTCTTCATTTCAATTTTGGGTATTTATTAAATCTTGATTTGGTATATTTTTTACTTTAAAAATATATATAACACTTAGAAAAATTCATTAAAAATTACAAAAATAGTAGAAAATTATTTTAAACCCAAAAATTTTTAATTATGTAATTTTTAGTTACTTTTAGTTATATTTATATCTATAGTGTCTATTATTGTCTATATAGTCTTATATATCCTATATTACTTATTTTAAAAGAAAAATAATATAAAAAATTTAAAATATAAAAATATAAAATTAAAAACAAAAATATCAAACTATAAAATAAAAATAAAAAAATAAATTAAAAACCTGCATAAAAAATTGGCAAAGAATCGCACAATCACTTTTGTGCATTTAATTGCTCGATCTATCCTTTGTGATCCATGTGTTCGAGCTCTATACATACTTACACCTATACATATCTTTGTTGTAGAGTTACAATAAATTTTAACTCCACAATTTATTTTGCATTGCTTTATATTTATTTATGTGTTTATTGTTGATTAATTGGGGTTTCAAGAATGGTCTCTTCAGCGACATTGTAGTTCTCGCCTTGTGTAGACTACTTTAGACACTCGCAATATCCCAGTTATCAATCCTCTGACTGGAGACAGAAGTATTATTGTATGTCTGAGTATGTACATTTGACAGACTTATAGGTTGATGGCCTAATCAAGATCTATAAATCGATGAGCAGGTGTGCATACAAGGGAATATGAGTAACAAGATCTCTCATATGGATCATACAGGTCCATTACTGAATCGGAAGACATGAGCTCATTCATGAGATATTGGGATCAAATTTCGTGCATGGTCGTCTCGCTTTGGAAGCTTGACTGAATTTGTATGTTTGATATATGATGTTGGAAGGTATATGATCAATACTTGGGTATGATATATGCTTTTGGAAAATATATGATCGATACCAACTCCTAATGATCAAATGAGAAACTAAAGGATATGATCTTGAAGAGGACAATGTAAAATTGATCTTTATCTTTGGGTTTATTCCGGGTCTTCCGGTATGTAGGATGTACAGGTATTAGGAATACTCAAGGGTGATGTGATAATAAACGATTGTATAGCCATGACGCTTCCATTCCGAGGGAGTAATGAAATATGTTTGGATTTTAGGGACTCCTTTCAATAAAGAAGTAATATGATCTTAGTCCAAATGTTGGACATTGATCTGAATATGATTTAGATGCAATGAGAAGATTAGATTTAAAGCTTTAATTTAATCAAACATCTTTGAGAGGTCTCCAAGATCTGGATTTGAGATATGATATCAATATCCAAATCACTATATGTGGAATGTAAAATCTCCATGTCCTTATCTCCAAGTATCCGTAGAGAAAGCGCGTTATTCTTGAAAGAGTTCAAGAATAATTATGTTATTGATAATGCATCTGAGCATTGAGCAAAATAAATAATTAAATATGATTTAATTATTATGAATAATATGAATTTGATTCATATTATTGGGGCACATGAGAATGGACATCGAAGATGATTAAGTGTGATTTAATTATCAAGGATATGAATAATGTGGGTGGCATTATCTATATTATTCATGGATATTATAAATGTGATTTATAATATATTAGAGAGAGATAATTGTAATTTATATTTATGAATTAATAGTTGTTGTGAATTGGATTCACATTGAAAAATTAATTGTAAATGCAATTACATTTGTTTTGGATGTGTGAACACGATTCACATTCTTTCAATGGTATGATTGAAACTGTCACAAAATTATTTAGAATTATTTTGGTGAATAAATATGTAACAATGATTATTGCGTATGTGGATATTTTGTTGGAGAATAAGATTTCAACAAAATTGGAATGAAGAGAGTCTCCTTTTACACAAGGGGGGACGACCAAATTGAGTGCTCTCAATTTGGTGGTCGTCCACCCCATATATGGAATGAGGCTCCACTCATTCCAATCAATTCCATCTTTGTTGATTTGATATAAATTGAAATATGTTTATTAATTTCAATATATTTAATTTATTTTAAAGCCAACAAATTTGTTATTGGTAATTAAAACATAACAAAATCATGACCATTGATTGAAAGCACAAATCAATGTCAACCATTGGATTTGTGTGCATATGGATTGAGATCCATGGACAACCAATTTATATAAAAGGAGGGGTAACCCTAGCCTTTTGGGGATTACACACATTCCCTTGAGGAATTGTCTTTCTCTTCACATCATCTCTCTCTTTCTATCTCACTTGTGGCCGTCCACATTATGTTGGAGAAAAAGTCATTGTCGTTGCTACATTTTTGATGTCGCCTCAATCGCATGTGGATCACCATCTTCTTCAATGCCTCTTGCTCGTAGATAATATAGAGATGAAATCAGGAGATTCGTTTCTCGGATCATCAACGTAAATTATGGAAAGCATGTGATTCATCCTCACGCCCACAAGTGCGATCTACGTCGGATCAGACTTGAGAAAGGAGGTCTCTTAGTTTAGAGATACGAGCATAAGCATGCTTCAAGAGGTAACCCTAATTCACTTTGGTGATCTTGATTAAATGATTCAATAAGTGTTCTTGGATCATGTAGTTTCATCACATAATTTTTTTAAAATTCCGCTGCCCGAGAAACTAGTATGACTAGTCGCTCTTGATCGCATATGATGCAATCTTCACACTTCTGTAATGCTTTTAAGGTTTTTTCCATAAACCTAAAGTGATATCAGAGCCTTGGTCAAGTCTTGGATATGATCAAAAATCATTGATGAATAAGGTTCTTGTTTCGGATGTGCGAGATTCATTGTTTTTGCATTGGATGCAAGCTTCGAATTGATTTTGTGCTAAAATTAAAACTATTATTTGTGCACTATTTGGATGCATTTTTTGTTACTAAAATTTATTTATAATGTCTAAACATATCCCAAAAATAGTAACCTATTATTGGTACCAAAAATGCAAGAATATGATTCGAATAGATCCTTCCACAAAATTATTTTTGCATGTATTCACGAATCTATAAGAAAATTATTTTTGCTTATTGTTTTCCCATGATGAAACGTGAAATAAAAACTTGTATTAAGTATAAATCAAACCATAAAATTTCTCGGATTTATTTTGTGCGATTCGGACTCCGTCCGCTCTAGATATTCCATATGTAGTGGCGATGGGTCGGATGATGATTAGATCATAAAGTCTTCTCACTTAAAGTGTTTACCATTCAATGAAAATCATGGGAATTATGAATTTTTCTTGATTAATTATGATGACTACAAATTATGAAAATAATTGATTAAACACCATTGGCCATCGAATGTTTATTTCATGAAAATCCAAGTTTATCCTACAATAGTTGTAGGACAACTTTTACATGCAAAACCAAGAACATGTTTGCTTGATATGACTAGAAATTTAAGATCCTTAAAATTGTTTTAAAAATGCCTAAATCTCTGAGTGATTACTATATAGTATAATGCCGATCATCAAAGTTGATCCATAAAACCGCAAGTACATACATATGCATTATTTTGTATTGTTCTCAATCGGAATGGTGAAGGTGTCTAGTATGGGTATGCTAGCTTGGTTTACTAAGTATCTCCTTGCATGTCAAGGAAATGCTCCCTCTCATCATAACTCGAGTCTAGTGGCCAGATCTATTTTTAAGGAAAGAATAATATGTGTAAGTCAAGTTATACTCTAATTATTAAAATACAAAATAATACGTACTTGTGAGAATATCAACCAATCCCTACATGTTTGTTTGTTGATAGACTGGATTGATAATTGATTTAATATGATTAAATTAATTGGATCCAATTAAAATAAATACTCTATTATAAATAGATATGCAATTTCCCTTGGAATAATTAATTATGTGAATATTATTCATAATAATTAAATAAAATTTGAACATGATATGGATGATCACATAAGTGACATCCACGGTCTCCCATCAAGGCGAAGGGTTCCATCACCATGGATTGTATGTAGGAGATGTCTGTCCGAAGTGACAACTCCAACATACAAGCGCACATGGATTGGGTTCTTTGCTTCTCGAAAGAGTAAGGTCGTATGCGTAGTGACCCCAATATCGATTCCTCATATTATTGGGGTGATATTGGATTGTGCATAGTGAGTTCCAATCATGTTGACGATTGGTTTAATTAACGTCGGGTCAACATCTCCTTAGGGGTGGTGGGCCCAGGTGTTAAAGACCGGATTGGGAAATGCAAGTTGGACTTGCAAGAAGGAATGAGTTCCAACTTATTTTAATTCGAGTTACAGGTTCTCATATTATTGGGATGTAATAAAGGTAAGAAGGAGATCTTATTTCTTGCTTGAGATATAATGGTAAGTATGCCTCTTGCTTTGAAAATGAATAAGGGAATGAACCTTTAGAGTTGACAAGGCATGACAACTTTGATATAAAATCCTTAATCAAATGAAATTATGTATTTATGCAAATATTTCTTATTTCGGAAAACCTACATTAAACCCACTCAATACTATACTCAATATTAACCGGTAAAATATCATGGATTAGATCCATGATCAAGTTGTTGTACTTGCAGTTGGACACATAATGTATGTTATTGCAATGTCTAAGTTTCCTCATAATAACAAGGAATGACAATTATATAGATAATAGGACAAGGACCTTGGGTTTGTATGTCTCTATAGTCTCGATCTCTTATCGAGCGTGCTTTGGAAGTATCAAGTCGATGATGATCGTAATTATCAAAAATCCTTATAAAACCTAAGAAGATATTTTGGCATACTATTCTCTAAACATTTAATCATGAATGACATGGTTCACTGGCTTGATAAGAGATGATGTACTCAAAATGTTTGAGTACATGTCTAAACCAAATTCTTTAAGAGTTAAGATGGATGTTGATATGATGGGTGTCATCATTCTACTATCTATACTCTAGTCTTTCATGAAGCTTAATAATATTCATATTGTAGGATATGAATGAAGCATATATAAATGTTGAAATACTCTTATATTGGAAATTTGTAATTCCAACATAAGAGATCCTTTGTCGTAAGCAATGGTTGTTTATAGATGAAGGAAGAGTAGTGGAAGCATGGGTCTGACCCGTAAGAAGGAAAGTCAAAGAGTTGGTTGTACTTCTGTGACTTCCATATGACATCCAAAGAGTTGGATGAATGCCAATACTGCAATAAGTTGATGTATTGACAGTAGGATCCTTAGAGAAGGATTCAGATAGTGCATCAACATATTATACATTTACATATAATCGTTGAAATTGACTTGCTTATTTGATAAAATCAAAGTCTAATAATTGTATCTCATTCTTCAAATAACACATGCAATTGGTTGTATATAATTTAGAAGACTAGAAAATTTAATCTTAAGGTTTAATAATCATCCACATAGATGTTGATGTAATTGTTGCAACAATTTCCATCGGATTGATAGACTATAATTTCAGTCTGAGAGACCTTAGTCTTAGAGAATGTCTTTATGACTTAGATATTAGAATACATTCATTGTTTATTTGTAAATATTGGAAATAATCATGCATTCTGGAATACACCTATAATAAAGAGTTATAGTGGATATATTTTAGATAGTAATCTAACATCTAGAGGACTCTACTAAATTAGAAAATTAATGAATGGTTCATTAAAATCTCTAAATACTAAAAAATTAAACCTTGAAGGATCAAAAGGAGGATCAAGATCATTTCAATGATCTAGCATCAAACTTTGGGCATATGTCTATTGATAAGATCAACAAACTAGTAAGATATTGAACTCTAGATTGTCTGAAGGTTCAAAACTTACATACTTATGAATAGTATATTCAAAGTAAAATGCCCAATACACCCTTCTCTAGGAATGGTGTAAGATGCATATGTATTCAAGATCTCATACATATTGATGAATATGGATCATCTATATCATAATAAACATTAATGATATGTGATATCAATTGATGACTATTTGTGATATGAGATTTCTTCCCTTCACCTTAGAAACCTTTGAAATGTTCAAAGATTTCACAATTTTGTTTTAGAACCAAAGTTTAAAGGAAGATGAAATAAATTTGATATAATATAGGTAGCAAGAACGTATTAGATAAATTCAAGGAATACCTTATGGAGAAAGGAATGCCATTCCTATCTCACTCCTCCTGATACACCTAAACTCAATAGAGTTGTAGGGAGATGTGTTTGGATCATGTGTGATATGATTTGATCAATGACTAATATTAGCGTAATTACCTCTCAGTTTTCACTTACTTTTCTGGTATATATGTAGTAGAGACTGCAATATATATCACTAATAAGATTATGTGCAAATCTGAACCCAAAAAACCCCCCATAATCTATGGTTTAGAACCTAGTCTAGTTTTGGACGCTTGAGGATTTAGGGTTGCTTGGCCCATAACCATGTCATGGATGCAAGTAAGCTGGAATCTAGCATCAGAGAGTGCTACTTCATTAGGAATATAAAGGATGGTATTGGATACCTGCTTTATGACCTAGAGATTCTTAAAGGATTTCATCTCTAAGGATATAATTCTTAGAGGATGACTTTCTTGAGAATTAAGATGAAAATGAAGTAAATGAACTCATTGAATCTTGAGAAGATAATGAGGCTCCTGAAATCGGAAACTAAAAGGATAAATAAAAGATGAAACACTCATACGTCTTGAAATTAGTTTAAGGGTAGTAAGACCACCTAAGGGTATGGATTCCATGTATCAGTTAAGTCTGACTATGATCTGACTTCATATGATGAATCTTCCAAGGATCGTGACATGGAAAGATTGATGTTAGCAATAAAATCTAAAGTAGACTTCATATACAAGTGTTGTGTATGGACCCTCGAGGATCCACCTATAAGGGTAAAACCTGTTAGGTGTAAATGGATCTTCAAGAAAGAGGGAACCCGATTAGAAGGTAGAGACCTTCAAAGCACGGCTTGTATGTACAAGATATACACGAAGAGAAGACATCGCTTGCAATGAGACTTGCTCTTTAGTGACCATGCTTAAAACCATCGGAATATTTCTAACTATATCGACACAACTTGACTGTGACATTTACAAGATGAAAGTCATGATTACGTTCCTCTATGAATTCCTCATCGAGGATATTCACATGAAGTATCCCCAAGACTTCATAGTTGAGGAAGGCAAGGTGTGCAAGGTGATCCATCTATGGACTCAAATAAGCTTCAAGTAGTCGGAACATCAGATTTAATGAAATTATAATGGTTATGATTTTATAAAAAAAAACTGATAAACCGTATGAAGCTTAGTGGAAGTGTCATTGTGTTCATTGTGCTAAATGTAGATAAATCCTAATCATTTGGAATTATATAAGGATGATAATAACTATTTAAGATCTGGTTATTCCATACCTTGAGATATGATCTCAAGGATAACTCTTATATCTTAGTTCTGAAGATGTTCAGAAGCAAAGAGAAGAGGGTATCGGGACTGTCACATTAGTGGTACACCTTGTACATGTTCAAATTTTTTGGAAAACCCCAAGGAAGGATTCCTTCCCTTAAGATATGGTACTGACCTATCTAAAGGGAAAGCATGTCAAAAGGTTGCGGGTGTGAATGCTAAAGCAGCTTGCCCTTGTGCATCGGTTTCTAGAAGCCTGGTGTGTACTAGATGTATACAAAATTTGAATGTCTGCCATGCAGTGGGAATAGTAAACTATTACTAATCCCACTATGGAGATAAAACACTTGATTGTAGAAATAACAATATCTTCAAAGAGGACAAGACTTTTGAGATCGTGACCTCAAAGTCTTATCTTAAAGAACTTAAGGCTTTATAGATAGTGATCTAAAAGGTCTTAACTACATATGCCTTATAAGACATAAGATCGGGTTTTAGTCTTAGGAGATAGAGATCTCCAGGAATAATGGCATTCTGATAAGGATAATATTGAGTTGTAGTGTCAAAGACATTATAACTGCTTTAACGTGATTGAGATGGTTGCATAAGATGCAACATTCGCATTAGATGCAATCATTGTTACTTGAAGATATGCAAGTATCGTAAAAGGACTTGGCATAGTCTATTGAGAACAGAGTGACGAGTCAGCTTACCAAGCTATTTTTCTATATTCCTTATGATTAGCACATGAGTGTGAGTTTAAAATATTAGCCCATTAATGGCTCTTTGGGATAGTGGGAGATTGATGGACTTGCAAGCCCACGGTGAGCCATTATGCAATAAATATTATTGCAAATCATTCCTGGATCTGAAATGAAGAATAACTAATTTGCATAATAGATCCCTTAGTAAAATTAGGGTTATATACCATGGTGATGTTAATGATCATACAGTTGTTGATTCAAGTGTTGAATCATAGAGGTTGGTGCTTGGATGAGTATCTAAGAAGTTAGATTTAGAACTCATTAAGAACCGTCAAATGATTATTAAGAGATTATCTCCAGCCTGAGAATGATATGGCAATCCTTCTCTATAGGCTGATATCTGACAGACCTATTGATGTAGGTCCTCTACATAAGAATAAAGATTCAGAGGTGTCGGATAAGTTATGTCAAAGAGTTGACTTAATGAGATCGAGATAACCAAGATCTATGTTTTATATAGTCATGATATAGGCATGCATCCTCTGACCGGAGACGGATGTATTGCTATATGTCTAAGTGTGTACATTTGGCAGATCAATAGGTTGATGGCCTAATCAAGGTCTATACATAGGCAAGTTGTTGTGCATAGAAGGGCATATGAGTAATACGATCGCTCAAAGGGATCATACAAGTTTATTACTAAACCAGAAGACATGAGCTCACTCGTGAGATACTGGGATCAAATTTCGTGCACGGTCATCTCGCTTTAGAAGCTTGACTGAATTTGTAGGTTTAATATATGCTTTTGGAAAGTATATGATCAATACATGGGTATTATATATGCTTTTGGAAAGTATATGATCGATACCAACTCCTAGTGATCAAATGAGAAACTTAATCATAAAACCCTGAAGAAGACAATGTAAAATTGATCTTTATCTCCGGGTTTATTCTGGGTCTTCCAGTATGTAGGATGTACAGATATTAGGAATACTCGATGGTGATGTGATCATAAATGATTATATAACCATGATGCTTCCATTCCGAGGGAGTGATGAAAAGGTTTGGATTTTTGTGACTCCTCTCAATAGAGAAGTAATCTGATCTTAGTCCAAATGTTGGACATTGATCTTAATATGATTCAGATGCAATGAGAAGACTAGATTTCCAACTTTGATTTAATCAAACATTTTTAAGAGGTCCCCAAGATATGGATTTGAGATATGTTCTCAATATCCAAGTCACTATATCTGGACGCACAATCGCCCTTTCCTTCTCTCCAAGTACTCGCAGAGAAAGTCCATTATTCTTGAAAGAGTTCAAGAATAATTCTGTTGTTGATAATGCATCTGAGCTCTGAGTGAAATGAGTAATTAAATATGATTTAATTATTATTAATATTAATTTGATTCATATTATTTGGGCACATGAAAATGGACATCCAAGATGATTAAATGTGATCTAATTATCAAGGATATGAATAATGTGGATGGCACTATCCATATTATTCATGGATATTATAGATGTGATATATAATATATAAGAGAGAGATAATTGTAATTAGTATTTATGAAAGTTGATATGAATTGGATTCACATTGAACAATTAATTGTAAATGCAATTACATTTTGTTTTGGATGTGTGAATATGATTCACATTCTTTCAATGGCATGATTGAAATTGTCACAAAATTATTTAGAATTACTTTGGTGAATAAATATGTAATAATGATTATTGCATATGTGGATTTTTTGTTGGAGAATAAGATCTCAACAAAATAGGAACGAAGAGAGTCTCCTTCCCTACAAGGGGGGGACGACCACATTGAGTGCTCTCAACTTGGTTGTCTTCCACCCCATATATGGAATGAGGCTCCACTGATTACAATCAATATTTGATATAAATTGAAATATGTTGACTGATTTCAATATATTTAGTTTATTTTAAATCCAACAAATTTGTTGTTGGTAATTAGTAACAAAATAATGGCCATTGATTGAAAGCACAAATCAATGTCAACCATTGGATTTGTGTGCAAATGGATTGAGATCCATGGACATCCAATCAGTATAAAAGGAGGGGTAGCCCTGGCCTTTTGGGATTAACACATTCCCTTGAGGAACTCTCTCACTCTCTCTACGCATCCTCTCTCTCTCTTTCTCTCTCTCTCACTTGTGGTCGTCCACATTATGTTGGAGAAAAAGTCACCTTCGTTACTGTGTCGTTGTGCCGCCTCCTCGACCGCTCGTGGATCGTCGTCTTCTTTAATGCCTCTCACTTGTGGAGAAGATGACATATTTCGTGAGACAAAATTAGCAGATCCGTTACTCAGATCATCAACATGGATTGCGGGAAGCATGTGATTCTTCTTTGCGCTCGCAAGTGCAATCTACGTCGGATTGGACTTGATATAGGAGGTCTCTTAATTTAGAGATATGATCACAAGCACACGTCAAGAGGTAACTGATGAATCTATGATACATCATATTATTTATTATTTATTA